>JABFEA020000038.1:22986689-22997221 GCA_019775915.2 Cyphomyrus plagiostoma
TTTTTTTCACTGGCCCCTTCATAACCTTTTTTCATTATTTTTTCACTTGCTTTTCTATTTTTTTCACTCACCCCCCCCCCCCCCCAACAGTTGGAAAAGATGAATAAAGGAGATTCAAGAATAATTTGAGAAACAGTAAGAGATGCGAGCGAAGGTCTGTCACCGTGCTCTTTGGACAAAGCTCTTGTAGGCTGTTTTATTTTCATGATTTTCTGATGCATTTTAGGTAAAGAATTTTGTTTACTTTTAATAGGAAGCCATGGCAAGTTTACTTTTGAAAAATGTAAAAAAAAAAAAGCTGTCCAGATTTCTATTTGGCTATTGAACTTCTGTAAATAGCATATACAGCGGGTCTGATTCACGGAAAAATTCACAGAAATTTGTGTTCCCTGAGTGGTTAAGTATGATTAAGCTATTGTTGTTATATTTATGGTCCACAGTATAGTCAGTGTCCCATATATTTTCCTGTCTTTTCCTGCTTCAGGTAGAGTTTTGTTATGCAACAGGAGGTCGAGATGGTGCCTGTTCACCAGGCATCCACTCCATGCCCTTTAAATGCAGCGATGGCCCTTCTCTGTTTCTCCAGATCTTACCTACAAACATCCCCTTGACCCTTTCCTGTTCCAGTCCATGGTTTTGAATGTTGTTTTTAACTTAACACGGGCATTTTGACATGTGCTCAGCATTCTATCACTAAATTATTTTTCTCCTCCGGTTTTGAGTTTTTGGAATTGTGGATGAAAGGTGGGAGGGGGGTGGGAGTCAAACTTAAAGGAACTAAGTGCAGAAATGGCAGGACAAGCTGCTCGGGTCCCTGCAGTGAAAGCAAGTGCCACAATAACATTCCAGTCACAGGAGACCCTGCTGAGTCACTAACCAATCAGCTTTGTTCTGGGTTCCCTTTAATTTGTTTACATGGTTCTCCTGCCTGGGAGTGACAGTCTATTGATTTATTGTTACTGCTTCCTGAGAGCTGTATTGAGGGTGCGTAGGGTCTCCTGTTTCACAGCTCTGAACAACCCCATCGGCACATTGTCTGTCCCGCTCAATGAACGGCGTGAAAAAGACAGGCAACGCTCACACGCCTGAATCCCTGGCCTCGTATGCCAGGATTCAAAGTTTCTTTTCTTGGCAAATCCCCATCACGATAATAGTTTCATTCGACTGACTTCTTGCTTTGTCTGAGCATTAATTTATGGTTAAAGAGTAATGGAATATTGGCCTGTGGTTAAAATTTGTATCGAATTTTAATGAAGAGGATTTTACAGCCAAATTCTGCCACACGGTGATTGAAAAGCGATGCTGATGACTTACACTCTGTGCAGTCTTTGTGGCGTGAAGCTGAATCTTGAGCCGTATTTAATGCACGTAGTTTGCAGTCCGATTCCCTTGTGTCACTTTACAGTCAAATACACGTTTGAGGAGTAGCTTCAGTGAAACGCAGTAAGCTGACACTTGCTCCGTTCCTTAACTTTCCAAAACAAACGTAAAAAAGAGACGCCCAGAAAGGTTTTGTGATGCACGTTCCACGCCTGTCCACGGATAAACATTTCAGTTTGAAATGATGACAGAGCCTTACCGCACGCAGGGATCACTCTGACCCTTTTGTGGTCTGTTACAAATATCATTCCCCATGGCAACAGTTATTCCCAGGTTTCAAGTAGATAAATGGCTCCAAAAGTGGAACAAGAATGCATTTCCGCAAAGTTGCATTAAAACGCAATGTTTGTCAACGACTGAGATAAAAACTTCAGGATGGTAATTCCTTTCAGCGCTAGATAATGCAACGGTGCCGTGAGAGGCTGATTGGCCCTGGGGAAGGTGCCTACAGGTTAGCGGGCCTCATTTCCAATCTCTGTCAGCAATATGTGTCACCAAGCAACCTACCCTGATTGGTTGTGTTCGCCACGTATCCTGGTCACTCTATATATGGAAATTCACTGTCTTCAGGGCTGAAAAATTAAAAAAGGTGATATTGGCACTTTAACCTCTGTGGTCTGGCGAAAATATGTTTTAGTCTGATACATTATACCGGTAGGAATTATTTATCAAGAAGATACAAGCCTGATATTTCCAAAAAAAAAAAAAAGAGAGAGAAAGTAATGAGATGTTCAGGAGACAGCTGGAATGTTCCGGTCCAGTAAGCAGCCTCCGTGGATCCGGGGAAATTAAGTAAACATAACACAGAGCAGGACACCAAGCACAAAGAAAGGGAAAAATATCCTGAATTCCATTGTATTATTCCCAAATAAACTTTGGCGTTGAAAGAGATTCTCACTCCGTTTAGAAAGGAGACGAGTAGGAACGATTTTCAATGATTTGTGCTTTAGGATTGAGGTTCGCCTTAAAGAATAGTGAGGAGAGAAGGAGAAGGAGCGTATTTGAGCACCGTGTCGGCACCATCTGGGAGGGATAACGGCATACGGCCGGAAAATGTAGGTACCGTGGACCCAAGAAGTCGTGTTCCATCCATGCCAGACACGGCGCAACCCAAATAGCAGCACTGGTTTGGGGGGTTAAATGAGCAGGACGGGAGGTAACATGACGGTGTTGTAATGCAGATATGGAAACGGGCCCACATGTCATCAACGTCTCCCCAGTCAATGAACAAGACAACCCACATGGCCAAGCTGAAGCAATTCAGACGGACGGGGCCGAATGCAGTCAAACTGAGAGCTCTGAATTACAGTTTAAATATCTTTCCCAGCAGATGATTTGGGAGCCACTAGACAAAGGGCCCTGGTTTTAAATACAGCCACCGATTCATTATGATGCTAAAAGGAATCACGGCTGAATTAAAGTACAGGATCAGGCCTGTGTTGGTTTGGCTAATGTGTTTAATTCTTTGAGACAGTTTGTAGCTGAGTGGGAGTGAGGGGGTGTGCATGACTGTTGCCATTCAGCAGACTCGGGCTTTACCCTGCCAACATGTCAAGGATTTCCACCGCTAGCGTTACGTAAGGTCACGTGAAAGGCTGTGAAAAAGGCACCAAATCTTTGTGTTCATGCTGAGGACACCTTTCAGATTGCGACGGTAAGCGCATTTGTTTTCAGGAATTATGCCTTTTTTGAACTGACATGCCTGTTTCATGAATGTCAGTCATTTGGTGATCCAGTTTCTTGTCCATTCAGAGTGTTTAATTAATAAGCAAATGTTTTTTTTTTTTTTTTGCTTAAAAAAATGTGATCAGCAGGAGTTGAATGTCTTGTAAATGGGGTGAAGATTTCCGAAATGCCCTCATTTACACATCATCCACAGTGTTCTGTCCTGCCAGTGAGGTATAACCCTTTATCATACCGTTTCACACCATGGCTTTGAAATATTGCGCAATTTAATGCTACCCACAAGAGATCAGCTTTTTCATTGAAATGTTTCATGTAAAGCGGTTTCTTCTATAAGATTTCTTGAAAGACTTTTTTTTTTCTTGAGAAGCTGCTTGGATACTGCTTTTGTGTCCCAGACAACGCCGGCAATCTTCTTCTGCTTTTCCTATAATGATCATTAGGGAATGGGGTCGTATGTTGTAAGAAATTTCACACTGGTTTAGAAATAGAAGTCTTTCCGTTTCAAATGCTGCGCATTGTGAGCGACATACACATAATGAAACACAATCTCCCTCCTGTTTTTGCCAAATATAAACACACACCTTAATTGTGGAACCCTAACTGCACCTCATCCGGGGCGATTTGTTGGTTCGTGACATTATTACTTTCTCTTGTTTGCTCTCGTTTCATTTTCTTGAGGTGTATTAGTTGCATTTGGGCCCTGGTTGTTCTGCATTAAGTGCACTTTCCTCTGCGAATAAATCCCAAATCTCTGAGGGCGACTCCATAGCACGGGAGACCCATTACCCTATAGCCTAAGGAAAACCTGGAAAATCATCTAGGATCCCAGTCGCCCAACCAACAAACTATGCATACTGCTGCCGTCAGGCCCAAATCAGCCAGCTCCAGGAAAATGATGCAAAAAATGACCACCCCCCCCCCCCAAGCTCTACCAGAAGCATAAAAATGACCTATACCAGAAGCAGAAAAATGAGCTCTACCGGAAACAGAAAAATGAGACCTACCAGATGCATAAAAGTGGTCTATACCAGAAACAGAAAACTGAGCTCTGCCGGAAACAGGAAAATTAGCTCTACTGGAAACAGAAAAATGAGCCCTACCGGAAGCAGAATGCTTGAATCCGGACCATGAATCTATTCTGTCATCCATATCCACTACTTCTAATTTGCACTCTTGCATATAACAGTGCTGTTTATTACCATTTTTTGTTACCAGTTTTTGCACTATAGTTTGATCAGCACTGCTTAGTCGCCGCTGTTGCAGCCATTTGCAGACAAGTTTCTCACTCTCCATCGCTTACCAAGTGTCAAGTGATGTAATTTGATTTGCAGCTGGGTTTGGATTCCCGGGCTGCCCGACTGTCCTTGACAAGCGCTGCACCCCAAAGTCCTGCCCTGGGTCCTCTGCCCCTTCCCACATCCAGGCACCATCAGGGAGCACTGATTAAATAAAAAAATTGCTGCAATAACGGAGGACAAAGGACAGAAAGGGCTTAAAGTGAGACGCTGTGGTTTGCCGTTCTAACCTTTTTTTGTGCACCGTTAATTGGCTTTGAAACCAAAGGGGGGACGTGTACAATGGTAAACAGCAGCTCATTTAAAACATGAAAAAGAGCTTTATTTTCAGATGCTGTGCTAAATCAATACATTTACAAAGGAATATTCTTTTGTAATTCTGCGGAGCAGAGATAATGTTGCTGCTGGCAAATGAAAGTAGACTCGTACATCGCTACTTCCCTGCGATTTTTGTGACGCGTGCTAGGCAGAGGTGCCTTACTCCCATGCCTGCCTTTATCCTCCGTTGTCAAGCACATTTTTTATTTCATGGATCACATTTCTTCAAAGAGCCCACCTTTGATGTCATTCCAAAACTGTAATTACAGCGTTTTAAGGATCCTGTCTCGTTTTTACTCAGTGTGCCCTGCTGATTACTAATTTAATGCTATTTTCACACAGGAAACTCCTTTCAATTTGTACATGGCAAAGTGCTCATTGTGTTTCGATGTGTGTATTTACCAAATATAAATAGTCAGTCGGTAATCTGCCAGCTTGACGAGTTGATGGATCTTAAAATTAAAATCTTACAGCCTCTAAGCATACACACACACACACACACACACACACACACACACACACACACACACACACACATATATATATATACCCACACACACACACATATATATAAATGGCTGGTGGAAGATGATTGGGTCGCTGCATGCTGTGTAGGTCTTGTCTTCTCTTCCTGATACTCTGGAAGGGCCCTTTCTCTGACAAGCTATGGCTAATACATGCTAAATAAATTCGGATGCCCAGGAAATCGTGTCACATGTGTGTCCCTGTGTTATTGGGGCACCGTTGGCTCTGGTGCCGTTTGCGATGGGAGGTGGGCCAGTGGTGACGCTGCACTGGTCAAACGAAGCATCAGTGTGTCTATGCGCCCCACGCAATAAGAGGGGTTTGGCCCCTTGCCCATGGCGGCGTCTGTGGCCCCCGCATTAGGGCCTAATTGAAAGAAATGAGGCGTGCAGCTAACACGTCAGAGCCCCCTCGGGGGCGTAGTGTTTCAGTGGGGGTGGGCGGTCGCAAAGCAGTGTGAGTGCACTCCAGTTCACCTGGAGATGGTGGGGCGCGCAGCTGTGTGGGCAGATTCGCACACCAGCATCACCCTCCCTCCCCAGTGGCTGGGCATTTCCTGCCAGGGGCGTGCCCAGCCCCTGGGGTCCCTCTCCTCCCTCCTTGCCAGGGAATGGGCTGAGTAGGAGGTGGGGGGCTCTCTGTCTAAACAGGGAGGATAATTAGGGGCTGCCCTGCAGCGGGATGTGTGTGTGTGTGGGGGGGGAATTAGCTCTTCCCTTCTCCCCGGCGCCTGCGTTTATTTCCTGTTTATTCCCCCGCCGCACTCCTCCGGGGCGACAGGCTGTCTCCGCCACGGCACCTGCAGGCAACGCTGCGTCTGATTGGCTGCCCCCAAACGGCGCGTCTGCTGCAGATTAAGCTGGACGCTGATCAAACCCTATTTGCAGTCTCATTAGCTGGGTCGCTCCCCTCCCCCCCCCCCCCACTGGACTGAGGTGATTTCATTCAGGAGCAGTTCCCGACTGACGCAGGTCTGTCGGACGTGCCGGCCTGTCTCCGTGGCAACATCGCCTCCGTTCTCAGTGATAGCCAGATCGGTTATTTACTTTTCAAAGCATTTTATTTGAATTAATTTCATATATTCATTCTGCCATCAATGTATCCAAGACTTTCCTCTTCCAGAGCAGAAGGCATATATGGAGTGTAGGTTTTAGATATTTACACACACACACACACACACACACACACACACACACTGTTAAGCCCAACATTACTCATAACCCTGACAGATTTAGATTTGATGTGATTTGTTATTTAACCAACAGGTTCTGACTAGAAAGGACATAGATGTGTTGAAATATGATACAACAATGTGCTAGAGATATTAATGAAAAAAATACATCATTTCTATGTTTTATTAACGTCTGAAATTATTCATACCAATTGCAAATAGTCCACAACGTTTTTCGGACATTCTAATTACCCTGATTAATTGTCAACAGCTGTTTTGAATTAAGTACAAAATAGCAGCTCTGCAGTTGGTCTGTGGCAAGTCATGGCTAAAATGAAAGAGGTCTTTGAGGACCACTGTGAGGACCACTGTGAGGACCACGGTGAAGACCTCTGTGAGGACCACTGTGGCTGTTCCCAACTTAGGAAAAGACTATAAGGTTATATCCAAATATCTTCAAGTCCCAGTGGCCACAATACAAAGTATTCTCTGTCAAAAAACATATAACAAACCACCTCGGTAGCATCTGAGAACCAGCTCCACTGGTACAGCATTGGCATGGTACAAGTGGAAAAGCACTAGTAGAGCACCACTCCAAAGGCCAAGGTGCGAGGCCTGCAGTCCGGGCCGGGCAGGCCTGGCTCACTCAGAAGGATGGTTCTGCCCAGAAGGATGGTTCTGCCCAGAAAGATGGTTCATTTTCGTCTGTTTAAAGCCATTTTTCCACCACACCAGGTACCAAACTTTTGGTACTTAGAGAAAGTACTGAAAGTATAGTACTTCAAGGTTCTGGCTTTCCACTGCCGTAAAAACTGGTACTGGCAGCAAATGACATCACGGTGCGATGCAGGATATTTTGTACTGGATTTTAAAAATGGCTGTAATAGTACTGGATAATGTGTCATATTAATACTGACATCGCATGTTATGCACATGCAATTTTTAGTCAGCTATATTAAAATAAGACCTTTTCTTGCTTTCAGTTCTGTACGGACACTATAATGTAAAGGGTTAAAGTTTCACTAAAATATTTTTACTCTGTAATAAGGGGAAAAAAACTTTTTGCAGTTTTAATTATTATTCCTTTTATAGATTCCTATATGTTTAAAAGTGAGTTTAAAGCTTACCTCCGCTGCTTTTGCATGAGCGCTGCATACGTTCTCCAAGACAATTATAATAATTTTGTGAGAAATTTATGTTGAACTCTTTTTTGTTTTATAAATAGCCCGGTATTTATTACAACAAAATCACATCGCTATATTTATAACTAAATCACATCGCTATATTTATAACTAAATCACATCGCTATATTTATAACTAAATCACATCGCTAGCACCGCATGCTATATGCCTGCTGTATTCGTATATTCAACAAAATATTTTGTAACTTCTTTTCATGCCATCCTGAACCTTTTGTTGTATATGTTCTTTTGACCAAATAGCATTTTTTTTTTACTTTGTTTATCATTATTTCTGAGTTCGCAACTGTTTTCAAGGTACCGTTTGTATTGTGTTTCTGAGGCAGGCTATTTGCATAACCGAGCAACAAACGAAGAATTTCAAGTCTCACTCCAAAGTACTGACGTGGTTTGGCACTTTTAGTACTAGAACTTTTCACACTGGTACTCGACCGGAAATCAATGAAAAAGCAAAAGTACCAAAAGAGCAGTATCAAAAGTACCGGTGTGGTAGAAAGGCCTCCTAAGTGACAGGGATGTGGTGCTACCAGATGGGTCCCAGCCAGTGCAGTATACAGGGGTCAGGATTATGACAATTATGGTGTCAGAACAACAGTCACACTTTGAACCTCTGTCGACTGTCATTTGCTCCTGAATCTGGCTGGCTTTCCAGGGGACTCAAATTAATACGTGATGGATTAGGCATGAACGCATGTCAGCAACCATCAGCATGGCGGGCATGAATTAGTGGGGTCCAAATGTCCAACTTTGTTGTTTTGTTAATCCCACCTCAAAGGTGCTTTTGGAAGACAGCTGGACCAGATTGACATCTGGTTCAATCTTGCTCCAAAGTCTGATGTCAGATTTTAGTCACTGGCTGATTTCAGTCCCTGGATGATTTATTCACTGGCTGATTTCATTGCCTGGGTGATTTTAGTCACTGGCTGATATCAGTCCCTGGATGATTTATTCACTGTCTGATTTCATTGCCTGGGTGATTTTAGTCACTGCCTGATTTCAATCCCTGGATGATTCATTTACTGGATGATTTCATTACCAGGATGATTTTAGTCACTGGCTGACTTCGGTCCCTGGATGATTTATTTACTATCTGATTTCATTGGCTGGATGATTTTAGTCATTAGCTGATTTCTTTGCCTGGATGATTTTAGTCATTAGCTGAATTCATTGCCTGGATGATTTTAGTCACTGGCTGAATTGTACTTTCAGTCATTGCCTGAGTTTTCTCTGTATTGTATTTTCAAAGTGAAGTTCATGCAAGAGAATGGACTGGTGCGAACAAAACCAGGCACTGGATTATTATTTGGCAAATAATATATCTGCTGTGGATGTTGTGGAAAGTTATGGACTATCTTCTGCAAAACACTTCACCCTGTCAGGGGCCCCAAAGTCCCAGGGTGAAATATTATCCCAGTCCAGCCCTGGTTATGTTTCAGTGGTGAAACATCCATCGAACAATCTTTTCTGAATATGGCTGTAGACATTTCACTAATGAATCATCGTTGGCTCTCCTCCACCATGTGACCGCATGGCATTCAGCCAATCACGGAATGAGATGTCAGCTTGGCCATGTCGAGCCCCGGCGTGGAGCAGGGTCAAAATCTTCCCGCGAAAGATTGCGGAAATATGGGTCCTTACCATACAGCTGGAAGCGGCCTGGCATGGCTTGGCACAGCTCCGGAGTGTTAAAGGGCTCTGTGCCGGGTGTGTGGCATGCTGGGTAATATCTGGGGTGATGGAGGAAATAAATAAAAGTCACCTCTGTGGGATCCGGACTGTAGCCTCAGACCTGCCAGTGTCACAGTAATCCAGGTATGTACTACATGTCAATGTGTGTTGTCAGCCATATCATGCCTGAAAAAAAGATATTTCACATTTTAAAAATTATATATGACCTTATTCTACACAAAACATATTACTGTAGTGTAAAACTAGCAGCATTAAGCCATTTTTTGGTAACGTTCCGGTCTACTTAAGCTATACAGGTCTTTCCTGGTGCTGGCATCCATGTTATATAAAAACATACATAGAAAGGAACACATATATTTGTATAATATGAAATTTTATCTGAGACCAGCTCAGGGACACAGACTGAAGAAAAAACAAACTATTGAAAATGCGACAGCTAAGACACAAAGGACACCTTTACTTTCATACATCGTGTTTGGGGGTTTTATGAGTGCACCCTTTTGCTTTAAAAGCATTCAATATCCTTTATAACCTTCCAGTGTTCTGTGTTCGCATAACCAAGGTCGCCCACTGCGTTTTGAATAGAAAGCACTCTAGTGCAGACGTTGTGTGCCAGGAGATTTAAGTCCCTCAGACCATTTTAGAAAAAAAAAGTCTCTCTCTCTCTCTCTGTCTGTCTGTTGCTCTCTCTCTCCCTCTCTCTCTCTCCCTCTCTCTTTCTTGCTCTCTCCCTAACGATCTGCACACCTGAAACATGTACACAATGCCATGGAGTTTGAATTGCTACGTGGCACACTGGCAAGGTCTTTCCCTTTCACCTGTCGCTGTGGAAAAGCAAGAGGAGAATAACACGGGTTATTTATTTATTTCTTCATTTATTTCTCTCTATTTTTTTTTTTTGGTCTCGGTGCCCTACCTTGATCTTCCCACAAAATGCCAAGCAGCCATGTCTCTCCCACATTTCTCTGGGGATTTATTACTCGGGGCCGATGTGAGGCCTTTTTAATACCGGAGCTGAAAGAAGGGGCAACATATTACCGGGAGGATGTATTATTGTGCCGAAAATGTATAAACAGCTGGGAAGAATGGAGTGCAGCGTCCATAATGGAATCCGAAAGCTTTCATTTTTCCCCCTCATTGTCTCTCCTTCCTTTTCTAAACAACCTTCCCCTTTTTTTCAGCTATCAATGCAAAGTTCTTTGAGAGAAAATGAAATGCATTCATGAGTCCTGAAAGGGGGGCTTTTAATGTTGAGTACGGCTTGGACAA
>JABFEA020000038.1:23003717-23016331 GCA_019775915.2 Cyphomyrus plagiostoma
CCCCCCCCCCCCCCCCCCCCCCCCCCCCCCCCCCCCCCCCCCCCCTCTTTGCCACCCCAAGTCCACATTCACTGAAACAAAGACAGCAAATTCATCCCTGGGGTAAATTTAAGGTTGTGTAATTAGAATTATTACAGCATATAAAGACATCATCGGGAGCTTGTTCAATTTCAATAAAACAGTCACTGTGCTAAAGTCATAGAATGCTTTTGAAGATTTTTTTTTGTTCAGAAAGGGTCAGATTTATTTAGAGCCCTTTCATTTTTACATATAATACACACGCCTTGCCTTTCTCATAATTTAAGAAACTTTGTTTACTACACTGGTGAATTTTCAGGTTGTCATGTCAAAAGCTAGCATTAAATTAAATTCCTTTTCATGTAAATATAGTACCGAAAAAAAAGAAATGAAATAAGATGTTAAATATATTAAACTTCTGATTATGTTTAATTTTGTATACTTTTAGGCAAAACTGTCTTGTATTCATATTTGTCACATTTGAACAAGTTTTTTTATTTGTATTCTAAATTTTATTTGTATACTATATTTTAAATTATTTGAGTACATAGACTAGGACATGGGTGTTCCATAACTACAGGACAAATTTATAGATATATGATTTATTATGTGATATTATTTTTTGCTATATAATAGCTGATCTCCTTTTCTGGACCCACCAAACCTGCACCCTTTGCAGTATCTGATTGTTTGAATGACTTATTACAGTTGTTTTCCCCCCTAAGTAATGAATTGCATTCTTTCGTAAATTAATTGTGGTTTAGTTTTAGCATTTAGGGAGTATTGATAAAATACTCATGGTGAAATCTGGCGCCAGACTGACTTACCATTCTAATTCCATAAGAACCGCAGACATGGCTGCATTTTCAGCAAAATATCAAACAAATTTGTGTTTCCTACTGATACGAAGATGGGGCAATTAAACTATCAGAATGACTACATTAATTATAACATACAAGACACCTTGCATAATTTTTGCATTCATGCCCTTACATCCAGCACCCTAAATCCAAGATATTAGTAATCTGTGCGTTAAATGGATTTGCTATCAGAAAATATTAAACAGGCAGACTCCTTCTGGGTTGAATTAGCATTTTCCCTCACTCTCGTTTAGGGAAAATAATAGATGGAAACGAGATATCAACTTTATGCTGATAAATAACGACGAAGTTCTTCTGTAAGGCAGCTGCTGTCCGTGAGGCAGACTTTCCCAAAATGCGCAGGAGGTGAACTCAGTCTCCACCCACCCCGTTTAAGCTGTCTCTGATAATGCACATCCTTTAATCTTTGAGTAAATAAACAGCAGTCCCGTGGTCTAAAATGCCTCTTACTCGCATGTGGTTATTTAGCCTGTTTAGTTCATTGTGTTAAAGAAAAGGCAGAAGATAATCTGAAGATCTGCGGATAAAAGCCAGCGCAGACAGTGGACGTCCCTCTGTTCTTGAAAGCAGTTTCCTGTGTGCAAATGATTCGATCTTTTCCTTTTCCGCACCGGGGTACGCCAGTAAACAGCAATGGATGTGCTGCCAGCCATCACTGAAATCATAACAAAGGGTATTTCCTAGTGCCAATCCTCTAAACCTTTATATACTTTGAAATATCTTGATCTTCGGGATATTGTAAAAGGACTGTCTTTTATGTTTAAAGTGAAGTGCGTCTACAACGATTAGAGTGTTTAACGAAAAATAGTTCATTTATACGGTTTTCTGACTAATGATGTAGTATTCAGTTCAGCAAGTCTTTGGTCTGGACCACCGTATAAAAAATTCGGACTGGCCACATCATGTGTCATCGGATTTAGAAAAGGAGAATCACGTGGTTCTCTGGTATTGCTGTTGGGTGGCAGAGCTGAGCTCCGCCGCGCCGGATTGAGCGCGTCTTTATCGGCGGGAATCCTCCTTTTAACTCCCTATATGGGAGCGTTTGGAAGCGAAGAAGCCCGACAGTGCAGTCTTCATTGTGCACAAATTTCATAGCAGAGTGCGTCAGCCAAATGCCTTAACTTTGCGTTAAATCGACGTTCATTTTATTTTATTCTTTCCGCTGGTTAGTCCCTGTACGTTTCAAAGTCGTGGTTTTTATCCATAGGACAAATCGTCTTAATCGTCCTCACTATATCCTCCAGTTACAGCTCTATGGAAAACAACATGGAAATGTCATTACGAAGTCCCTCTGAAGTTTAATTCGATTTTACCTCCGCACCACTGTTCTCACCCCGGTGATTAAGCGGTGTACATACATTTAAGCATTAAGAAATTTTCTAATATATAATTAAATGAACAAGCCCAGAGTTATTAACATGGTTATTAATTATATCGGAGAGTTGTTAAAGTAATGAAATATTAATTGAATTAAAATCTTACTCAGCGTCCTTTATCTCCCTGAGTACTGAGCATTTCAAGGTAGGCTAGTCTTTCGGTACATACACTGTATAAATTGGTCATGGTTCACCTACAAGCTATTGTGAACTGGTCAAGTAATTATATATAATATAATGTGCCGCTGAGTTCACCTTTAATGTGTATTTAAATGCTTTCCAACAAACTGTGAAATTTATTTTGTGGAGTACAATAGTTATAATTCAGAAGAATAAATCCCCTTCTTCAATAAATCTGTTCAATATGATAAAGGTAAAAATGCCTCTCCGTTAATGAATACGGACGGTGACTTTACATATTTGTTGATAGGAGCTCGTATTTTCGCGTTTCCCTAGTCTGTGCTCTTTTTATTGAAAATAATGTAAGCCTTTTCTTGTTTTTTTAAAAAAACGGTTTCATTCGGTTATCATCAACAATGCAATGTCATTTATTTTCCCCCCGCATTTTCACGTTATTTGAAATTATGTGCATAGATTATTTTTTCCAGCATTATGCTTAGGCGGCACATTGAAGAATACAGGACAAGCGAACTTTGAAAGACAGGAAGGCGATGGAAGCTCCTGTTCACAGATGATTAGCGTTAAATGCACCGCCTGTTCAGTCCGCGACCGCACCTTTCATAACACCCGCCCTCTCCGCAGGTTGCTCTATCATTTTAACGGCAGCAAAAAGAAGATACTCTGTGCCGCAATAGTAGCACCGATCGTGGGTTTTTCTGACCTTATTAAACTTTCTCTTCAGCCGTACTTAAGTTGGTAAAAAACAAACGTTTTAAACCAAACAAAACCTTAATGCCCCAGAGGACCATTTTCTATATTCAGTCATGTGTTTTTGCACTCTATAGTGTCTGTGAAGGAATTTTCCTGCAGTTAATTGTTCTCAAAATTACTAACCACATGTTGTGCACGTACTCTGTATTTCCATAGCCATGTGTATAAATGCAGAATATTTATTAATAATTTTGGACTGGGTACCAGATGTAGAAATAAATGGACTTAGTTTCCTCACAGCAAACTGAGCCCAGATTTACTCCGCGTTAAGTAAAATGTGATCTTCAGCCGATCCGGTCTATTTCCTTGGTAAAAGAAGATTTAAGTTGCGAGCCTTACGGGTCGCCTAGTTTCTTCGAGACGGGAACTCCGTGAAAGATTCCTGGGTGATAAGGTATATAATCGCTGAAACAGCACTACACATAGTGAGAAGTAAACATCTGTATGTTTAATTTAGAAATTAGTCGGGTATTATGAACACCTGTAAAGCAATTTTATTATTCATTACTTAGGCTATATGCCGTCATAGGCTATATAAATAAAAGGTGAAATATATTAAGGCCAGTTTACAATTACTCTTCGATTAATAATAGAACATATAATGTAATATTTTTACATTGAATTTAACGGACCAGAATTGTGTTCAGTTTGACACTTTTATTACCACGTATTTCAGTTGGCTGAATAAACAGACAAATCTGAAGGAATAAAAGCTTCACATGCTACTAAATAAAACACATTCTTCTTGTTTTTTTAGTGATCTTTAACTTTCCCATAAAGTATTTTCACCATATAGTCCGCTGTTACACAAGGATTGTCGTACTTTGTTGAGGTATTTAAAAAAATCCCGAATTTTGTTGCACTAAGAGGGTGATAGTGATTTACGCCACCGAGATTTCATTTTCAGTAACATGATGTTGATGTTGGTTTTTTTTAATCATTATAAAAACAATGATCACACCAATCCCGTGGAAGTTATTGTATTTCTATGTGCATTTTCTGTGACCCATAATGGCAGTTGTCTGAGTCGCTCTGTATAAGAATGTCATAGAAATCAATTACATTTAAAACCAGAAGCATCAAAACTGTCATTATCGAGATGTCGGTGTACGAGTGTTTACGCTGCATCTACCTGCAAGGAAAATGTAGTTACCTTATAACCGGTGTGAGTGTTAGTGTTTAACCACTGGGGAGCGGTTAGAACATTACGTGTCCATGTTACTAGTAACGGGACAGCCACAACCTTGAGAAGAGGAGTAACACCCGATACATATGCGGTTTAGTGTCGGGCTAAGTGTATGAATTGTTCGGGGCGTGATTCGACGGAGAATATGTATCAGTTAAAGCATTACTATTGTAGCATATATGTAGTCCGACTGTGTGATAATGAAGTGTGCAAATCAACTTTCATATCAAATTTTATACTCGCTTTTCTTAAGCACCGAATAAAGTTATTCAATAAAAATTAAATGTGAAAGCGGTCCAAAGAAATGCTCTTAGCTTATTGTTCGTCATGGTGTGTTAATGTACATATTCTCAGCAGGGTCTATTAAGTTCGTTCTTATTAAATCTATTGCGCATATGATCTTTTAAAATTATTTATTGTTCTTCGTGCGCAATACACTTTGAAATTTATTACGTTAAATGCCACTTGTTCTTTTTTTCTACTACTGTCACATTGTAGCATCATACTTTTTTGGTGTGTTCGCCATAATATTTCTTCTTCAGCAAGTCAGACACGTTTTAATAGGAAAACCGGCTTATAACTGTCATTTCTGTCACATCTGTACTTCACCACCAGTGTTTTCGCTCTGTCACTTTCCTCTGAAGCAATTCCATGTTTCTTTATAAATTGCGTTTGGAATGAGAACTGCTCGACTGTCGTTCATTTAACGTTAAAGGATTTGCATACTATTCAGATACATAACAGGTTGCCGGCTTCTAATTTATCTGTGGAATATTCGGATAGATATTTAGTTAACAGCAGTTACCATAAGCTTCCTTATTCAGTACAAACAATGTCAGATACTGGTTATTTCTCGTTAATGTGATCAATAAACCGCTGCTATAAAATCAAAACTCACTCTTATAATGTTACATGGTAAGTAATTCGCATGTAGTCGTTGTAATTTTCCTAATATATAATTTTGATTAAAAAATTCGTTGCATTAATGCATACATTTAATTTTAAAAGACATACGGGGATTTGTTAAAAAAAATTAGGCCTAATATGATTTATTTAAAAAATACGCTCATAAAAGGCAGTGTAGTAGGCCTACCGGTCGAATAATAATAATAATAATAATAATAATAATAATAATAATAACAGACAGGTTCAGTCACCTCCAAACACCTTTTTACTGGTTGAAGCACAGAGTAGCCTATCCTTAATTGGCGCGTATCGGCAGTCACCTATATCCTCACCTTCTATTAACTAATACGGTATGGAGTATTCCTGTCGTACAATGTAAGCAGATCAGCGCTATGTGTTATGTTTTATTCGTCACTCCGCTCATTCCCCGTCCCCCTTTTCTCTGAATGAACATTTATAGCACATGTAGTATTGTCGCTTACCTCGATACGCACTGCGCATGCTCCGAGGGGGCATGGTATACCAGCTATTCAAGGGACTATTTCACGTGGGGCAGCAAGAGATATCAACCACTTACACATATGCTGGATGCAGGAGCTGAACGTTTGGCAGAGAATGGTTACGGAAGAAAACTCGTTCACCACTTTCATGTTTGCGAATACAAGAGAATTCCAATTTCTTTATTCAGTATTGTGCATTTTTTTCTTTGAATTTCCTGGATGAGTCTTGCAGCTGAACTTTGATGAAGTGATTTCCATATAGACGGAACTTGTTCGCTGTAGTGGACTTTCAGCCAAGCGGATACGTTTCAAATCAGCACGATGAAAAACAAACTTTAAAGTAAGTCAAATCATTCGCGATCGCGACAGATAATTAAACGCGTTACGCTTTCCTTACAAGACAAATCGAGTTACATGCGACGAGCAGCTTGCCTGAGTTTCTTTGACTGACTATTATTATAGTGAGATCTCAAGGGAACTTGACAGTAAGGTGACACTGACGGAGTTTTACCTTGACTGGGGGGGAAAGTGCCTTGGATGAACATGTCTAAACCTACGGATCACGTAAAGCGCCCGATGAATGCGTTTATGGTGTGGTCCCGCGCACAACGGAGGAAAATGGCTCAAGAGAATCCAAAAATGCATAACTCTGAAATCAGCAAAAGACTAGGAGCGGAATGGAAACTCCTAACGGAGACCGAGAAAAGACCGTTTATAGACGAAGCGAAACGACTGAGAGCTATGCATATGAAGGAGCATCCAGACTACAAATACAGACCGAGGAGGAAACCGAAAACTTTAATGAAGAAGGAGAAGTTTGCTTTTCCAGTGCCTTACAACCTAGGAGATCACGAAGCACTGAAGGCGAGCGGTTTGTCTGGGGGAGCCCTCTCCGAGTCCTTAATGGGGAATCCGGATAAGGCGGCGGCGGCGGCCGCTGCTGCAGCGGCGAGAGTCTTCTTCAATCCGTCTGTATCCACGAACCCATACTCGTTCTTTGATCTCGGCTCGAAGATGACAGATATCTCCCCGCCGTCATTTCCATACCCCTCCCCGCTTGGGTATCCCGGTGCTGCCACTACTTTCACCGGAACAGGAACAGTCGGCAGCGGGAGTCACACGCACTCCCACCCTTCTCCGGGCAATCCTAGCTATATGATTCCCTGTAACTGTACAGGTTGGCCCCCGGCGGCTCTGCAGCCACCCCTGGCTTATATTTTGCTACCGGGAATGGGCAAACCGCAGCTCGAACCTTACCCCGCGTACGCGTCAGCATTATGATACGCTGGACATAGAGCATTTTTAATGTACTGAGACAGAACTTGGGACTGTTTATTTGATGCATGCAAGATTTTGTACATGTGATACAACACCCGCGTTTTAGTGTCACATGTGTATGTATATAAATGAATGCCTTTATGAAAGGCACTTTTTAAAGAAAAACAATATTTAGAAAACTATTTACAACCGTCACATGTCCACATCCCAGAGAGAGCGAACAAATGATGACTATTAATTGAAAATTGTGCTGTGCATTCATCATATTAATTGTTGTACAGCTTGCAGTCGTGCCCTTTTTCAATGTGAATACTGATTCGACATGGTACATATTTCAACCTGTTGCCAATGCACCTAGCAATGTCTGTTAAACTAAACGAATCCGGAATCGTTGACTGTCACGTCATGGTTTTGAACTTTCAGGGGTCTTGGTAATGGTGATAGTGCTCAAAATCCTACCAATTATCCATTAATTTACGTTGAATTTAGCTGGACTTTGAGAAACGGCTTAGCCACGATGAGTGTCATTTTGATCACTTTGTTTTCAGACAGGCTGACTGAAAACGTGTAAATGTGTACAGATAAATTAAGTCGAATGGTTTAGTTTCCATACCTTTAGTGATCCAGTTAGAACCTGGACCAGAGTGGATTTGTTTTGCTAGATTTACAATGCACATCTTAAGTTCCAAATACTGTTATATAGATGTCTGTACTATTTATTGTTTAGTGGACGCATTATGGTGACCAAGTTGATTTAAAAGAGAAATTTACGTGTCTTGAAACATTTGCACAATAAACTTGTAGTGCGTGTGCGATATAGGCCTACACTCCATTTTTATTTCCCAGCTACATATCTATTTCTTAACCTATTCATTAAAAGCGGCATATACACGTAACTGCCATTTAATTAGGTATACCTGTTAGTTAACGCAAGCAAACGCCTGATCTTATAAATAGGGAATCAGTAATGTATCTATACGACAAGAGATACTGTGCAGCTGAATGATTTAAAACGTCTTTTAATTGTTGACGCCGGGTGTGATGTTTCGAGCATTTTAACTACTGCAGCTTCCAGATATTAATGCCATAATCGAAACGCATACAGATAGCGGTAGTTCTGTGGGTGGAAAACACTGCGCTAATTAGAGAGATCAGGGGAGAATGACTAGGCTCATTAATGCTAACAAGGTAAAAATACAGTTCAGTTCAACAACGGTGTGTATAAATGCATCTCCGGCCGCACAAACTGGCCACCCTTGAAGAGTTTCTCAGACAAGCTAAAGCGGATCCTAACCGGTACTATGTAAGGCTACCTAATAAAGTGGCCGCTGACGGAACATGCGCACTGAAAGTCACCGCAACAGTTTTGTGTAAAATATGCTGGTTTTAAAGACGCTGATTGCACTTAGTTGTCGCAATATCTAAAGATTCGTATTTAATCTCTTTAAGAAGTTGTGTGGTTTAGCCTATATTGAAACGAGTTTAATGAAAAATACTTGAATGTTTTTTATTATTTTAAAAAAAATGTTATATTAAGAATCGCATTCACTGCGGACACGTGGGGAAAAGGAAAAAGGGGAGCGGGAAATGTTCTTGATGAATTGCTAACAAGACTTTGCTTAATTTGGCATTACTTTGTCAGACCAGGTGAAGTGTAAGGTATACTCCAAAGGGCGCTTTTGTTCAGGCTTTGTATAGAATTACTTCGAAATCTAAATCAAACCATTGTAACAGGGAGCCAAAAAACAGATTTATCACGTTTTAATCGCGTAGATAAAAGGTGTCTGGGAAAAGGGGGGCTCTGAGTATGCCAGTGAAAAGAGTGTATTTTAAATAATTGTGTATATGTCAATATATCTGTTTTATGCTTTACAGGCCTAATGACAAAGTATACGATGTATTACGCACTGAATATTCCCCTGATAAATTATATTAAGAAGTTAATTCATATGGATCAGACCGATTATGCAAAACTAATTTGGACTGTCCAGGGATAATTATCTCCGACACGGTTAATTAAACCTTTTCACTACTCTACATTCTCCATTGTCAGGCGCCGATCGCGTCTTTTCTTCTTCTTCACTTCCTCCACTGCAGTCTAAAGAGAGAAAGTCAAGAAATTTACTGTTCAAAATCTGAGCTCCGTTTTTTCTTTTGCGATCTACTCCTATTTTTAAAATACACAGGCCTGCTCATCAACCTTACCTAGATGTTCTGTTCAAGTTTAAGAACGTAAAAAATCAGACGCGCCATACGCCTGCCATGGATCCTGCGTAATCCCAGCACTTTTTACCTTTGCATGAATATTTCTTCTGACACCAATATTGGCCACTCATAGATTTGGCAAACACAGCTATACAACATTAAGCTATGTATCTTATCTAACATTAACATACTAGAATATCATGCAGGGGTTATTTGCTGACTAAAATACCACGAAGGTCATCAGGTTTATGAAAGAACACGTACTACCTCCTCAGCATCATCTTGCCCTTTTTATTTTACTTTTTTATATAAGAAAGGAAGGGGAGGAATGAAAGGACTCTTTTCGTTCAGTGGGAGCGTTTAGACAGTCGAGGAGATTTTGTCGGCGAACAAAACGTGGGTTGGGAGTTTTTTGTGCGATTGTTTGTTGAAGTGGAGCTCAGCAAAAAACGGCTGCTTTCTCTCATTGTGATGAAAGCAATCAGTGGTATTTGAAAAACTGTTAGCATTGTGTGCTTCTTCTGTGTCCATTGTAGAGGATTTCTTTTCACAAGGTTTTTTTTTTCCTTTTTCTTTTTCTTCTTTTTTTACACTGCCGATCCAGCTGGCCGGAGTGAATAGCACTGCAATGTGTACACGCTTTGTCCCCCCGAGCCCTTCAAGTAGCCCCCATTCAATAGAGAGAGTTGACACTGCATGACAGCGAAACAACATAATAAAAAATACATGAGCGCATGAATAGGAGCAGGCGCATAAATAAATAAAATGGGTGACCAAAACTGGATAACCTGAATGACAAAACGGTAAAAGGGGAACAAAAAGATATTTAACACGCCAGATTAGCATTAGAATGCAATATACAAGGCAGAACAATTGATGAATAGGTTTACCGGCCAAGAAAGAAATAAACTAAATGCCTTTTGAATAGATATGCTTTTTCCATTCGCGGCGAGGGAACTGAATGGGAAGGTGGAGATGGAACCATGCAAATGACTGAGTAAGAAAACTTTTTTAAAATGGCAAAACAAGGGAAAAGGCTGTTCACACGATTATCTTCTGAATAGGAATTGTTGATTAAGAGTCTGACCGTACAAGTCTAACAAAGTTTACTTTCTTCTTTGTTCACGAAGAGAGTGATGAACTGGACTATGTTAATAAGCACGAAATAAAATGAAAGTAACAAAAATGAAAATAAATTAATAGGCCTAATCAGTTTTACAACTATTTATAAATACTGATTATTATTACTTAAAAACAAAACCGTCCATTATTTGTAAGTTAAATACTAATCCAAACATGCTTGTTTTTGAAAGTCAGACTTAACTAACAGTTGACCAACAGTGTTTATTATGTAAAGTAATTTCGTCAGACCCATGCAGATTGGATAAACGATGAAAAAATTCAAGAACAATTAACATTTTCATCCAGAAAATTCAAATAAGATATGGGCATTTAAAATGTTAAGAAATGAGAGTTACATAAATTAGAGAGTGACTTTATTGAAATGTTTATTGCGACTTTGTTTATTGTATAAATTTAAGAATAATTTCTGACGTGGCACATTCATTCTTGGGAAATTATGAAATCAGGTATATTGCCGTTACTGCAGGTAGGTTAAGTGAGACGAAGGATTACAAATCAGCGGCTTCACCTACTTGAGGCAAATGCTTCTGTATCTGGGATGGAGAGCCTCTTTTTGGGAGGTGGGGGGGGGGGGGACTTCAGAGTCTGCAGTTTCTGTGCTACCTTTCTCTAGGCACCTGATTCATAGCTGCAGGCAAACTTTGATTTTATTTTAATAATAAAGTAATTAAGGACTGAGGTAGCCGCGAAGCTGGCTAGTCCCTGCCAGCCGCGATAAACAGGGATTCCCTACAGCTGTTTCCAGAAAGTGTGTAGCAATTCAGTAAAATATCACAGTCTCTCTTAATAATTAGATACTACTTCAAGAACATTTTCGACGTATGGCGCATAGACATGTAAGAAGCATGCTAGCTGCTCTTTCGGCTGGATCCTGCTGTTGTAACATTTTGGAAAGGCACCTGCTAATGTTTTCCCAGTAAAATAAACGTTCAGCTGTGTGATTTGGTGAATGTGTTAAGATGGTCTAGACAGAAACAACAATGCGAGCCACGTCGTAATATCAACACACACAAAACCATTTATAATTTCTTTATATAGATTACACGTAAAATACATATTTTATATGATTTTTTTTAAAACTCATGCAAAATATAATAAACAATAATAAATACACACATAAAAGTACGTTTTATATTTGACGAATAACTATTCAATTAGCAATTAATAGATTTTTCTGTATTCTGAACTTTGAACACAATAAAATAAAATTTTGTACCCTGATTTTTAAATAATTGTTTACCAAGCTCAAACTTTATTTGTGACATGTCAAGTGGAACCATCTCTGAGGTCAATTGGAAGCTAATAGATACCCACAAATCTGTGTGTAAAACCACTTATTACCACGTCCGCTTACAGAGCCGTTATCTCAGATACGTCTGGCCCTAATATTACAGCACAGCCCGTCACTGAAGGTGTAGTTTGAACCCAAGCAGCCTGTCCTCATTACAGCCTGATAAAGGATAAGGTGGGCGAATCGTAGGTCGTGCTCATGTCCGTGTCTGGTGGCCTTTTGGCAATACAAGCAATTAGCCGGTATCTTCTTCTAGATGGAGATAACAAAAATTGAAGTGTGAATTTTATTTTTATAATGAAGTAAACTTTTACCCTTAACAAAAGTTCTTCCTCGATGTCTTACTGTTGAGTAAAACATAACATAACATTCAGTCGTTGTAAACACAACGACTGAATGGCGAGTTTGTAAAGGGAGTTAGTCTGAAAGTTACCCCTCAAACCAGCCCATGTTCGAACAAATAGTAGCGAATTCCTTCATTTTTCAGAGCCATGAATACAAATGTATGTACACGATTAAAAACAGATATAAGGCCCCCGTGCTCCCCGCGACCCAATTTGTCTTTCAGCACCAGCCACTGTCGCTATGCCACGGCCACATCTGTGTCTCGAGAAATGACGCAGGTCACGTGGATGATCTTCGTTTGTTTTACAGTGAGTTGTCGGCGATCCCTTCTTTATGCACACACTTATTTTGCTGAAATCTGCCCATGATACACATAACGAAACAAACAAATGATAAATGCACTGAAAGTGGTAATATGTTGGTTTTCATAAATAATGTCATAATAAATATTACACTGCTGTAATCATTTTGTAAATGTAGGTGAAATAATTGTGCATGTATGTGTGTGTGTGTGTGTGTGTGTGTGTGTGTGTGGGGGGGGGGGGGGGGGGGGGGTGGGTTTTTTATTTGTTGGTGGGGGGGGTGTTTTTTTAA
>JABFEA020000038.1:23016431-23029661 GCA_019775915.2 Cyphomyrus plagiostoma
CTTGCATTCAATCCCTCACTCTTCGGTCCGTCTCTCTCCGTTGTCTGCGTCCCGGTTTGGGGGGGGGGGGGGCGGCGCGGGGGCGGGGGGCCGCGGGGCCCGCCCGCCCCCGCGGCCGCGCCCCCCCCAAGGTAATTTAAGTATCCGTTGGGGGGGAGGTAATTTAAGCATCCGTTAGCTTCCAGGTTCCCAAGTCTCCATTTCTTTTTCTGATACAGTTATTTGATTTTCCCCAGTTGAGATGATAACTTTGGTAGCTGGTGAATGTAAAGTGGGTTTTCTTTACATGTATATTGAGTTCTGAAAAACTCAAGCAACAGTTTGAAATTGATGGTCATGAAAAATCTTCCAACGGCACGAAAGCTACACATTCCTACAAAATTGTTAGTCCTTTAAAAATATTAAAATAATTTCTCATTAATATGTTTAATTGTCCTGTGCTTCTTTGACTTATTTATGATTTACTTTAGTGGTGCTGTCCATAAATACACCGTGTACAGTTTAAATGTAATTACATTATTTTATCTTGTCGCTCCAAGCTCCGCCACAACTATTTTCGATCCAAGATTGCAGTTCTTTAGTCTGCGCTAGATCTCTGTTTTTCGTAACCTGGAAATCACGAGCAAGCGTCAAGCCACATACCAGGAACAGAAAAATATGGCAAAGCATGAGGTAACCAAATGTTGAAATAATAAGAAAAAAAACAAAAATAATAGGACAATCTAAGAAAATGGGGCAATTAATTAAGCACTATAAATACTTTTTCTTTTTTTTTATTTTGCTAATTGGCCTGAAGGAGCCCTTAGGAGACTTGGTGAGCGTGACGCAGCAGCACGTGAGACGGAGCGCAGCAGCGCGGAGCACCAAGGCCTCGCGGCCGCCTGCTTATAAGTGTTGGTTCTGGAGCGACCATCAGCACCGGAGCATCCGCACAGCGGGTCGGGCTCCGTCACGAGGGCTGCTTTCTCTGTGAGGACCCTCAAAGGCACCCTCCCCCACCCTCCCCATTTCATTTTGGGATAATCGAAGTGTATAAAACCACTCCTGGAGCAATCGCTGCATCATAGGTGTGTATCGCGAATGTTTATGACTTCTGTGTACCGTAGTACCTGTAATTTTCAGAAAAGGGTCCTGCTACATTTTCCTATTTCTGTAGGCTCGCGGGAAGGAGATACACCTAAATTATCTCACATTGCACCTTTACCCCGACACCTAAACGTGGCAAATCAGAGCCTTAAAACCATATATGTCGCATTCCTCAGGGTTCTCAGATTAAATTAAAAAGCATATATATACATGAACGCACACACACGCAGCACACACACATACACATGCAGACACACACACACATACACACACCACCCACTTTGAGATCTCCTTCAGGTCTCTATGGGATCTCTATTAAAACTGTATTTCAATGTATCACATTCTGTGTGTGTGTGTGTGCGCGCGTGCGTGTGCGTGTGTGTGTGTGTATGTGTATACACACACACAAACACATACCATGAAATAATTGAAGAGTTATATTTCAATTAAAATGATTGTGGGGATTTGGTTTGATTTTCTAATGTATTACTCATTTTAGCCCCAGGAACCAGTGCAAAGTTGTGTATAGCCATGTCAGCCTGCAGTTCCCAGATCCTTCAGGGGATTTCCTTGAGATGTATGCATCAGATGTACCTCTGCCACCCATCTGGAAGCAGGTGCCCTACATAGAGGAGGAGTTTTCTTCATTCTGTGGAAATCTGAAGTGGGGTCACTATTTACGCAAGGATTGTGAAATTCAGAACGCTCCGTCAGTGTAAATGACAGAAATCTCACCGGACTTGTATAAAGGAGAGTTAAAGAGATGCCTACCACTTTCTCATTTTAGTTCTGAGCAATATTTTTTGCAAAATTTAGACCTGAAAAATATCATGACATGTCTTTAAATAAACATGGTAGGTTTACATTGCAGTTTTCTCAAATTAAACATAGGAATGTTTTATCGGGGTCCAAGACCGCTTGTGATTTTACTGGGTTATTCTGTTTTGATAATACAGTGGTCTTATGGTACACAGCACTTTGGCTGTGAGAAACCAGTCCAATGCAGAAATGCTCTGTTCTCTATCTGACAGCATAAGCGCCTTCTGTTGCCTGAAAGGCACTTCCATAATTAACTCACCGTAAAACATACAGGCATGCACTTGATGTCAGGGAAAAAAGATTAAAAAATGTATTAACTGTTGACAGATGTGTTAGGGCCTGATAATTCTAATGCTGTGACAGGTGATATTCTTAGATCTTGCTTTTGCTCTTTGCTGCTGGGTGAGATTTTTGTGGTCAATATAGGCCTTGAATGAATGTGCATCTTTTGGCTGATGTAGCCTGTGTGTGCACCCATTACTGAAATGTTCAGAGTCAAATATAGTAGTTTTTATTAAATTGATGGTGACATACAGTAGATCTTTGGTAGAACCATATCTCAGTGGTTCCATGTTTGGTTTCTGAGTTCCTAATTTTTTTCCTATTAAAACTCCACGAGTAGGAAATAATGAGAGTACCAACATCGAACTCAAATGACACTATATCCAAGGGTCTGGTGCACAGTATACATGTACAACCCAGAAGAAGATCTCAGCAGTTTTGTGTTGTAGCCATGAATCATCTTTGCAGGACTGACGAGGGCATGCTTGTTAAATCAAATGTGTGACTTTTGTTTTGAAGGAATATCTAAACGAATGAGTAGGACTGTGGCATTTTTCTTGGTTTGTACTGCAAGACAGGCAATCCAACTATGGAGGATTGGATCAGAATAAAAAGCAGTGAGGATCTGGGGTTCTGATAGAGATTTTGGCCCCCTTGAAAGCATATCACATTTGGCCCCCAACCCAGACCAATCCAATTATGTTCCTGATTTTTAGGGCCCCTGAATGACAGGGACCCCTGGAATCATCCTAGCTTTCTCCCTCTTTATGGGGGCCCTGGCAAGTATACTAGCTGTCGTTGGCTGGAAGCATTGGATGCTTCAGGTGTTTATTTGATGCTAAAAAGGGATTAAGGTGGTTCTCCTCCTACACAGGTTTAATTAAGATGATCAGATTACTGTGTCGACGTTGAAAGGCAGGCCTGAAAATGCCAGAGCTGAAGCAGTGGACCTAGACGCTTTTTCTAAACCAGCGTTTTCCAATCCGGTCCTCCAGAACCCGCAGACAGGCCACATTTCTGCTACCAGGAGTTGGGAGAGAGCAAAAATGTGCAATCTCTGGCAGAGAGCTGGAATGGAGCAAATTCGGACCGTCTGTGGCTCCCTGAGGACGGGGGTTGGGAAGCACTGCTCTACACGTCTGAATTCCACATCGAGGCACCATCCCCTTCATTGTATTCCACAGTGTAATTACACCCCTATGATTGCCTGAATTAGATCTTTAATGACTCTGGTATTATAGGCAGTTTCATCTTAGCAATTTCTGAGTGTTTGGCTTCCACAAAAAAGGCCCAGGGTACACAGTACATAGCACGACAATTCACTGTAGTAGTCCTGCATTATAGAGAAATGCAAATGTTGGTGTATGTCTGTAAAGAACTCCCAAGTTCGGCACTGCGCTTTGTTCCAGCGTCAAATATCCCCTGGCAGAGATTGTCGCCGCTTTCATATTAAATTCCCTGGTTTTTAGGGCAAAATATATCTATCAGAAATAGAACTAATGAACTTCAAGTGCTGGTGCCCTGAAGAACATTCACAAAGAATTATATCCTTCCACGAGACAGGATACAGGCAATAGATAAGTACCTGGAAATTGGCCCAAACTCTGCTACATGTGCCTATCAATAAAGGAGATTATTTTGGTGGTTATTACGTTGCATATCTGGAGGGTTCTAGATTGCACCTTTAATAGGAAAGAATGAATCGATCACACTCTTGACTCCACTCAAAATAAGTGAGACGTAAAGCTCTCCCCCCCCCCTTTCCCACTGTTTCTTGCAGCGTTTATTAAATGAAAAACTTGCCTACATTAATTCACATGCTTTATTTATTCACATTTCGATGGGATTATTTTATGCAAAGCCTTATTTGGGATTCACTCACCGCATAGTGATATCGTGGCTTTGCACACAAAATTCTCCATACTTGCTTTAATTAACAACGGCAGCAAAGGCGATCATAGCCAAATGCGGTGTCGTTCCCCCTTAATCCCCATGTCCTAAAAAAGGATCCAGCCTCCACTGTGGAGTACAGAAAACTAGGGTTTCGCCTTTGTGAACGGCAGCACGCTGAATTGGTTGACGCAGCTCCGCTGAGGGTGGAACAGTGATCTTCATGAATGGAAAATAAAAATCCATTTTAGTTGTTTTTCTTTAATTAATGACTTAACGCACATATTTAACACGTTTTTTTAACGAAGAGGTTAATAACAAAAACCTTTGATGTCTTCCAGGTGTCAGAATCCGGTCCCATGATTTATCTGGTTTCTTCATTATATTTCATTTTTATTTAATTTGTATGATATAAGACTATATGGCTCTTTCCGTTAATTATTGAAGTTAGGCTTGAACGATGGACTCCTGAGGCATCCCGGTATGTTAAACTTATAAGTGCTCTTGATATAAATCTGCTAATTGATTTAATAAATGAATTAGGTTGTACATGCTCAGTTGAACGTGCCTGAGTCATCCTTAGGGTGCTATTTAAAATCATTTGTGTGTCCCTTAGATTAAAACACACAAATGCACACATGTGCAAGCACACAATATACACCAAAAGATGAATTCCTGTGAAAGGTGAGTCCTTCGCTGTATTGAATTGCTCATTATTATGTGCTGCGTGTGAAATAGTTCTGTTTTATAATAAACACAGAATTAAGTTTTATTTTTAGAGACCTTGCTTGAAATTACACAATATTTGTTTATAAACTGCAACACATAAAATTTTCCAACAACCCATTTGCTTGCTGAATTATTTTCTATTATCATTTCTGCTATTATTTTCATTTTCATAAATGCCAGACCCATCAGATACGCAGTGTTTTATTCCCTTGTATATTAAGAAAACCTTACGCAGGAAAAAAAAAATCACATTCTGTCATTTGTAATGCAATATGGTCATTGTTATATATGAAGGGAATGATGGTTATCAATTAACTAATTATCACTAATTGTCATATTTAATTAGAATTGATTAATGTAATTTTTCAATAGGCTTCTTTGTTATGTCGAAGAAGATAAATTCAGCATAGAATTAAATATGGGAAATTTCTACAATTTAATTAATAATTTTTTTTTATTCATTTAAAATCATTTTAGTTGAACTAATTTTAGCACTCATTAAGTAATGAGGGTGCTGGTTTGCTGAAGGTCTGTGTTCTTCTGATGGATTTTTAAAATGGTAAAACATGTTTGTGCACAGTGTACAGTGAAGATCACCGTCCGTCTGGGACTGCCGGGCACCCACTAGGAATCCAGTGAACTGATGCACCACTTAAATATTTGTGGAATCAGGTGGAGGGAAAGAAATGCTACAAGCATTAAAGATATATTTACTAAATTTATTTTTCCAATAACCTCAGTTCTCTTCGGGGAAAAAAAATTCCGCTACCAGGATTTGAGACACTCTGTCACATGTTAGGCTAGACCAGGCTGCCATTTGACTAGTGCAAAAAAAATCAGTGAAGTGCAGAGAGAAGGCTGGTTACTTATCTTTGCCTTTAATAGGGTGCAGGGTGTGACTCTGTTAACGCATCCTTGTGGCTCGTGAAAAAGACTCTTCTGGCTGCCTTTGATTAGCTAAAATGGGGCAGGTGAAAACACATTCCCACTGGAGTTTATGGGTCAGGACCAGAACGTGCACAGCAAGTTTTAAAATGACAATTTTATGTGCAAAAACTTTTCCCTTTCATTGAAGACAGTGAGATTTTAGTTGCAGATTTTTCATTAAGAGTGGCATGTTCAAAAATATGCATAGTTCATATATATATGCATTTTAATGAGACATGGATTTATGTATGTGGGACACTTCAGAAATGCAAAGTCACTAGATGATGTTGTCAGGTTGAATTTACTCTGACATCATTCACCATGCATGAGCACGTGTGCCTTAAACTGATCTCCAAATACACAGATAAATATTAGCATGTATTAGAATGTAGGCAGTTTTATGTGTGCAGAAACAGACAGGTTAGTGAGCAGTGATTAGTGAGCTAGGTGAAGTCTCTGCAGTGTGATGCACTCGCCGTCAGAGGGATTCACAGCTTTGTAGGTGCTGAAATACGCATGGCATGTCATGGCGTCGGAGGCACTAAGAGTAAGTTAACAATAAGGTAAGTTTTCAGTTCAAGCACTCAAAGTGACATGTCACACATATATATATATATACACACACCATATATATATAAGTAAATAATGTACTTCAATAGGTGATATGTATTTCAGAGGAAACGCCTTTCATCTTTTGCCGTCGATTTTTAACTTGACCTTTCACCTCCCTCTCACCTACTCGATGACGTCCCAACGTCTGACGGCTGTCTGGTCCAGACGTCCCTCCCCTGCAGCCTGGCAAAGTCGCCTCCATGTTTTGCCCTGAACTACGGCCAGACTGAGCACAAATGGAGCGTGTGCACATTGCGGCCTGAGACTCCACCAGTCGTCGGATTTGGCTCCCGGGACAGAAGCCCTTTGTCTCCCCCTGACAGCTTCGGGGGCTGGGGTTCGGGGCAGAACAGCGGCGAAGCCGTCCGGGGTAGACAGGAGCGGTGAAGGGGCCAGAGGAAGGGCAGAGTACTCGTGGGAAGAGCGGAACACGGGAGAGAGCCCATCCAGGGGCGCGGACCCCCTTATCGCTTACAGGGGGGCTGGCGGTGCGTTTACGTCGCACAGCTAATGAGAGATCAACGGCAGGGATGGTCTCCTATATAATACTCCCTTGCAAAAATAATGGCCGACCCGATTGATCCGCATTCAAACAAGCCGGTTTACTGAGTTAATACCAAAGGCAGATTAAAACTGCTGCCAAAGGTTCTCTGGCACGCAGCGCTTGTGGCTAAGCGGGCCCCAAACTTGTCATCACATTAGCACATGGTCAAGGAGTGCAACCCTGACGTCCCCGTAATCTGCTTTCCTGCACAATTAGTCCACAATAATAAGGCGGCTGTCAGCGACCAGAAAGGAAGAGGAGAATCATTCGGAGAATTACGAGCGGATGGGTCTCCACTTATTCTCAAACGTAAAGGCAAATGTTTTTTTTTTTTCCCAGCTTTTTTTTATTTAGACACTTTCCGAGACGGCAGCCGGCAGTTAATGCTGAGTGTTAAGGCAACAGTGAGACATTAGTTCATTATTCTGAGCGCTAAGGCCAGATAGCGGCTGAGTGAGTGGGGGGGGGGCAGGAAGGGCTGGGAGCAAGGCAGGGTCTTTAGGGGAGGCGGAAATCTGATGGCGGGGTAATAGGACAGGCGGCGGGACAAAGGCAAAGGTTTTTTCTCCTCTCAGCATAAAATAATGGATGAATTTGTCCCGACAAAAGCAGTGAAAACTAAAGACAGCGGCAGGGAAGACGGAAGGATGGAGAGGGGGTGCAGGAGGAGGGCGGATGAAAAGAAAAGGGGAGAATCCGGCAGTGCTCCTCGCGAGGAAAAAGAAGGGGGCAAAAAAAAAAATAGCACTGATGACACCCGGTTCCATTCTCGCGCTCCCCTGTCCTCCCGCTCTGCGCCACACCACGGACCGCTAAGCTGGGAGCTGTAATGTCATTAAATTGCAAATGCTTTTTTTTTTTTTTTTTTTCATTTCCGACACACACTGTTTACTTATCTGGCAAAAACATATGTTGGAAGGAATCCGTTAAATTCTGCCCATTGCCTTGGGTGAGAGTGCAATAGAATCGGGCACATGGAGATCCCACCGTCGCCTCCTTTTAGCACTTATCTACAAGGCTGCTTAGCGGCAAACTGGCGAGTTCAATGAAAAACGAAGATACAGCGTGAGATTAGCAAAGAACAGTGGGGGAGTGCTTGGAGAGGGGGGTCATCCCATTGCAAATGATTTCACTGTTCTCCATCTGCATAAATGACTATTTTTAAGGCATCTTGGGCGTCTGTATATTTTTCTCACTCTGCCACACATTTAATTTCACGCCCCGTGTTCTGAATATGCTTAAATGCATATCTCTGATGCACCTTTAAGCCAGAGGAAAGAGGAGGGGTGGATGTTTTTTTTCTTTTTTTTTGGGGGGGGGGAGCAGGGGTACGAGAGCAAAATGAAAGATAAAATGGTGTGATTTGCACTACAAGTCTATTACTTTGTGGCATTTACATATAGTTTACCTCTGCAAATCCAAAAAAAACACCCCCCCCCCACATTTCATATATGCATTTGGGCCTGTATAAATATGTATAACTCTTTGTTGGGGGAAAATAGAATTCCCAGCAGTGCTGGAAAGTTTGAAGGGTGCACTTTCTTGTGACAACTTCGCATGCCTCCCAGGAGCCGGGGGGAGAGATGGGGGGGCACGTGCCTGAGGTGGGCTCGCTGGGATGGCCCCCCCCATTACGACAGATCGAGAGGCCCCACACCGCCTAATCCTCCAAGTGCTCTTGCCCACAATGTCAATAAAGAGAGGGCGACTCGGACGTTGGCAGGCGCTGAAGTCCTGGGGCGAGGGTCCTGCCACGCACCATGCCAAGGGATAGGGGGCGCTGTGGCTTCTACCGCTCTTCCTGTAGCAGGGCCGCATGCTACAGGCATGTGGGACTGCGATAAGGTTCAGTTGGGTGAGCAGGAAGAAGCAGGTGCGGGTGCAGGAAGTCCCGCCCCTATGCCATGAACAGGTCTAGTATGAGTCTAGGACACTATTAATCCAGGCAGACAGAAATAAATAAATGTTTAACATCTGTAATGTTCACAAACAGCTGGGCTGAAATGCAACTGAAATAAATGCTGGTGATGCATTATACCTAAGACAGGATCATGAAGCATCACAATCAGTCTTAAAGGGGGAATATATTGTTATATTTTGATTGTTTGAAGGTTTGTTCTCCTTGTGTCCTCATAAGGTCCGCCTTGACTGAATGGCAGCCCAGCGCGTCTGCCGGGCCCCCAGACCCGTGTTCGGATCCCCGCCTGCACCAGGATCCGGCCCGTTTACAGCTCATGTCGTCTGGCAATTAGGAAGCAAGCGGCCCACGCGCATTGTGCTGGTTTTGTGCGGGGAGCGTCGACGGTAAAGCCCTGATCTCTTCCCCGAGCTACCAGCACTTGAAGGATTTGAATTCTGTAAATAGCTCCAAAACCTCTCTTGTGAAGTTTACCCCTGTGGCACTTTGTAAGTTATCAGGGACGCCTTGTGCCTTTTCTAAGGCAGGCATTATGCCGGAATGTAAATCGGTAAGCTGCCAGGGTAGTGGGCGGGAATCGCAAGGGGGTGGGGGGCCAGCCGTCAATCCAGCATGCCGATTTGGGCACGGGGTGGGGGGGAGCCCATTTTGTTCTGTGAGTCAGTAGAACAGCAATGTCTGTGTCTATATGTCCTTTATCGCTTGACGGGTGGCCGTAAGATGGCGCAGCGCACGATATTTATTCGTGAAGACTCATGGTCACATGGTCACAGACACCGCTAAAGTGTCATCGTCACATTAACAGTGTTGATGAATTCTAATTAGGTGATGCTTCTGGGATTTTATGTACCTTTTAATTGCTTTTTCTGTGTAAAAATGAAGCGCCGTGTTCCATAACCGCCGTAACACGGGTGTCCTGCACGTGCCTCTTGCCTTCGAACGCGGATACGATCTATAGAATCCTCCGCGGCGAGCTAAAACGCCGCATCTCGCAAGAGTGGGTCCCTGCCAATCGCCGTCAGTTGGCACAGAAATCTGAAGATAACACAATTTACATTTCAAAAATAAGTAACCTTGAGCGTTTTACAAGTCAAAGCGGTAATCTCGTTTTCCAGTGAACATTTAGAGTAGGTTGGAGTACAAATTAGGATTTTTCACCTTCAAATTGGAACATCAATTTAATTTGAATGCTGATATATCCTCCAGAGATGTATGTTGTGAGACTCGGATTTAATTCTTTTTAGCGAGAATTTTCCTCGGCCGTGCTTGGGAGTGCACGTGTTCGCTCTGCACATGCAAGGTCTCCCCCTTTATTTCCAGTGACATCCGTGTCTTTCATGCCCACGTACAAGAGCGGTTTTTCCGGGACACCAAGAGACCACCCAGTACATCACCCCCCTGGCCATTATTCCCACATACCTTACATACCTCCGGATTAGCTCACCATAACCTTCCAGACCAACATCTGCCACACTCCTCTTACGTTTCTGTGGTGAGACCATGCTGTGTGAATTTTGACAGCTTGCATGCACAGACCCCCCGAGTACTAAAATAGAATTATTAAGAGAGTATTAAAAGTAAGCAAATTAGGTGCCAGTTTTCCATTATTTCATAGACTTCATATTTTATAGCCACTCTCTGTTTATAACCCCCCAAAATCAATCAATCCATCAATCGATAAGTAATAACAACAGAGCCTCGGATCAAAAAATCCATTCAAACGTCATGACCCTACATGAGCAGAAACTAAAGGCAGATCTACAACTGCATTCAACAAGAGTGACTCCTATTGGCCGATGGACAAATAAAAAATGTGGACTAGCTGATATCAAAATGCAGTATTTGACAAATGGTGGTTGTTTGCTACTGTGTAATTATATTCAAGAAAGGTGGATTTTACTGGTCAGTGTACAATGATAATCAATCAATATATCTATAAACATAACATTTACAAAAAAAAATCAGCGCAACTTTTTGAACAAAGAATATTTATATTTTGGTTTTAATTTCATAAATATTTCACAGTCAAGTAGTGGACTCAGGTTTTTTCTGTTTGACTACAATACTTCTTTTGCCATGGTAATAATGTATCCATGCATCCATTATTTATGGGCACCTATTCCGGCAAACGTTCATCTAAACAATACCTCTTATGACTGCGTAAGCATGACCTCTTTCAATTAATTCTTCATGGGCAACATTATTACATGAAAGATATTCTGTAACAGAATACCCGCACATTGTCCTCTGAACAGCATTTGCCTCCCTTACTATGCCAACTAATAATTGGGTTCATTACGTTATAATACGCTCATCGCTTTTCTGTGATTTACCCAGTCAAGGTCTTGTTTATCACGGCTGTATTTTCGGAAGCATCTTTCATCGGCAGCCCGGTGTAGCGAAAGCTCACAAGCGCACGCGCAAATCCACCTGCTCTCCAGCCTTGCCTGCTTTTCCTCCAACTTCTTCTTCTCCGGGCCTGAAATTTGCAACGACCCCTCTTGCCTGCCGAATGTCCACATACACAGTGTACAGACATCTACAACATAAACTGTTAATTTGACATTTGAGCAATGCAGCTACGTTGAACGAATCCATAGAACGGAAGAATATCTTTACGGATTTCCGGGTGAAATTCCCCACCTCTGCTGCATTTTCACAGGTGCTTCCCGCTCGCAAATTTCCAAGCTTCAGTCCTGCAGTGATAAAAGTCCAACAGTCAGGCTGCCAAGTTCCCAGCAATGAAGAAGCCGGCGACGGCTGGCTGCTCCCCATCCCAGCTCCCTCCTGATGGTGTATTTCCCCACCATAGACCCCCCCCCACCCCGGCATAAGCGAAGACCCACCTGGATGCCCCAGGCTGAAGTGTCCATCCACCTGCACTGCCAGCCCTACCCTCCCCGCCTGGTTAATGTGAGCTCCAGGGCCCCCGGGACATGGTGAGAGGCAGTGAGACGGGGGACAGGGCCGAGACCTCCCAGTAAAAAGTGCGGCACAGGAACAGCTGGTAGAGAATGACCACGGATATGGACTGGCAGAGGACGACGCCCACGGTGACCACCTGAGGTTCAAGAACGGATAAAGAACATGGTGTGATTGGGGTAGACAGACAGGACGAGGTGACATGGGGCAGGTCGGGTTCACTGTTCTCACCTTCTCCCTCTGATGCTCGTTGAAAACTACAGAGAGAAGCAGAAGGACTGGGTGACACAGGAACCACAGGACAGAGCCCTGTGCGGGTTAGACAGGCGAATAAGCCTTTAAAAACAGGAGCTTCACGGTCACATATACGTTGCGCAATATCTCATGATTTTAACTTGGGATACCTCATCGATGTCCTTTAAAAATAGGTCCATTTATCAGGCGCAGGAATGATTTTGTATTCAAAGTGACACAATCAGAGCACAGGGTCAGTCAGCATCCAGAGCTTGTGGAGCCGTAGGATTTAAGGGCCTTAGTGGTAATAGGAGCAATCAGCCAGATACGGGATTCAAACCCATAACCTTCTGGACATGAGCAGAAATCCCCAACTCAGCTCCATACCATCTAATGAATGTTTTGAAGTTTTTCAAGTGTTTTGTAAAAAAAAAAAAAAACTCTGCAATTGTTTTGTAGTGCTTGCCACGGACTCTCCTTGTAATGCCTGTATTTGTCTATAAATATAATCGCAAAATGAAGGAGCCGCATGAATGGCTTCAGCACTAAGGGGAACCTCTGCCTGCACCTTTGCGAATCTGAGGTAGAAGTCCTTCCTGATGGCACTGCGCTCGCCTGCGGTCATCTGGTAAAGGACGGCGGCAAGCAGCAGAGCCAGGCCGACACGCAGGGCCACCAGGAGCATGCCGGCCACACTGGCATGCGTGTGGAAACTGTGGTGGTCCGTGTCCTCAATCTGCTCCCACAACAACAGCGCCCCCTGCAGGCAAAACGGAAAAATCATCCGGAAAAATCCTGCGCACCACCAGAAAAACACAGCGTATACAGAAGTACTTATTATGTTTATTATCTTGCTTATTAACTGCTTAACATAAAGTACATTTTAGGTAGCAACCGCATCTTGACCCCAACCAAAGCAGGGGGTCAGAGATGCTTTGGTGCGTCAACCTGCACAGCCCCCCCTCCCAGGGCGAGCGTGGTGGAGGCGGGCGAGGCGTCCCACTGCAGGGGCTTCTGGGGCTTCCTGGTCTTGCTCAGGGTCCAGCCCGTGCACAGACTGAGCAGCATGAACAGCATCTGCACCTGGGATGCAGCGTCGCAGACTGCAGTCGCCAACAGACAGGCGTGAGTGAGGGGTGAGTGGGCGGGGCGAGGGAGCGAACGTGTGGGGCGAGGGAGCGAATGTGCGGGGCGAGGGGGCGACCGTGCGGGGGCCCCAGATTAAATGAGATGTTCCATACGCGCTAAGGTCATAAAAGAGCACGCC
>JABFEA020000038.1:23029761-23048977 GCA_019775915.2 Cyphomyrus plagiostoma
GGGGCGAACGTGCGGGTGAGGGGGCGAACGTGCGGGGCGAGGGGGCGAGCGTGCAGGGTGAGGGGGTGAACGTGTAGGGTGAGGGGGGAAATGTGCGGGGCGAGGGGGCAAACGTGCGGGGCGAGGGGGCAAACGCGCGGGGCGAGGGGGCAGCAGTGATGATGGTGTCATAGGGCCGGGCAAAGTGACACCTACTTTCAGCCAGACTGCCCATCCAAGGCTCTCCCAAGCCATCCCCCGCAAATCTGCAGGGATAACAGGAGACGCCTGTTACCAGCACATTGAATCGGACGTCGGGAGCAGGAAGTCCCGTACTGCTGCCTAAGGTACGCAGACAATCTAGGACGACCTTAGCCACAGAAACACAAGGAGAAGAGCTGGTGCAAACCACACACGGGGAAATCTGCATCTCAAAAAAATTAATTTCAAATTTAACTTAATCCCAGTCAGCACGATCATGGCACTGCAGTTTTGCCCTTTACTGCCCTGATTCTGGTCCTATTGTCTGCTCCTGTGCAAGCGTGACACGAGAATTTCACCATGTACCTGACATAAGTATGATTTAGGACCTAAAGGACGATATTTGAATACGCTTTATATAATTGCTTAAGTATATAATTCTTTGTTACAAAGTCACAGCACATATGGTGGTATAAGAGGCAGATGAAGAGGAGCGACAGGCCAGTGACAGTAAAGACGGAGGTGTAAACCTGTACTGGGCCTGACCCCCTGCCGCTTTCCCACCTCGACAGGTGAACGTAATTGGACAGCGCCGAGCCAGCCTGCAGCATCACAGCCAGGGACAGAACCTTGAGCACGGCGAGCATCGGACCTCCGCGGAGCAAGGCCTGCCACAGTGGGCGGGCGTAGATGCAGGCCGCCGCCAAGTATGCCAGAACCACCGCCAGGTAGAAGCCGTGCAGGCCTGCAGGAGTCAACGGTCAAGGACGACCTCGAGCCACGGAAGACGAGGCCAGAGGCGGCGGGGATAGCGGGGGGCCGACTGACCTGTCTGCTCAGCGCTGAAGTGGTCCTGCGGGTTGCCCTCAGAATCCGGGTTCAAGAGCACGATCTGGAAGCGAAGATCAGCCCCGCCACTGCCCTCACCCTCCAGGCAGGTATCGCGATCGGCGTATACGATGTGCCACGCCCGCGGCGAGGCCGCCGTGGTAGGAATGGTCTGGTTGTGCTCCTCTGCACTGAGTGTAACTGGAAAAGCGGCGATACAGGCGTTTTCATCGCAGGGAAACGAAAAACACCACATGCTGTATCGGTCTCTGACAAAGTTTACACAGCTGCTCTTGTCAAAACGTCATTTTTACATGCACTGACATTTATTATACAATATTTAACTCATATCTTTCACACAGTATTTTAAAGGACATATTTCATGTTTATAAATTTGTATAAATACAGCCAGTTAACATTCCCTGGTCCACCTGCAAAGTGACTTTAAGGTCAGTCCTCTGTTGAGGAAAGGAGGTAATCAAAGCCCGTGTCACTCTGTGAATATTTTATCAGCTTTGTTGGCCAACTTGCCCCGGAGGCTTTGATAGTTATTGCTAGATTGGGTTGGGAACAGCAGGCACGTACAGTATTTAGAGAAAGGGTCAGACATCCGTGGTGTGCAGCCGTGCTCCTGGAGCTTGCTCCGTATTTAAGGATACAGTAGTCGCAGCTGTACTGAAACGTGCGAGAAGAACACGGCGGATTTAAGCGAATGGGCTTTCATAAGTACTATCCACTTAGTACACTTCTGAAGTTCTCGAAGTATCAGCCCCCTTTATAGTTAATTAAGCAGAAACCATTTTATATATGTCTTTCTTCTTAACAATACGCTACACCCCCGGAAATGTGGCACGGAGACAAAATGCAATTTAAAGAGTATTCAGATACCTATTAAGAAAGGGGAGGGGGCATTCAGTGCCCGAGCTGGCAGATCATTTCGCAAATTAGGCGTCACCTTCATATGCGTAAAACCCTTTGAAATGCTATTAAGAGGAGCCGGGCAGTGCCCCCTCCGCTGCTCCCAGTTCCCATTTGGCCAGACAATGGCACGTGCACTGGAACCCGCATCGCACTCCTAACAAGCGCGCTGCATTGTTTCTGCCACAAAGGGGGGGGGGGCTCGGAGAGCGCCACGCGCTGCAATTAGACATCCGAAAATTAATGGCGCTCCGGTTTTCATGCAAGCACCTCTCAGTCACTTTCGGCAAAATCAAAGCCAGAGAAGGAAAATTTGAATTATATAATGATGGGGGGAGGGGCTTAAATTGGCAGCCACGGTGTTTAGTAGCAACATACTTACAAGAAATGGTGGGGAGTGACGGCAAGGTGATGGACAGATGAATAAGACTGTAAACTGAAACACTGAACGTTTATTTTTCTGTACGAGCTTATTATCTAACAGTGCTTGTTAGTTATTCAGTTTAAGCTGTTCTGTGATGCTCCATATCAGTTTGTTTTGATGAAACATCCTGTAGTTACTCTAGGCACAAAATAAAAATAAACACATTAAAATCCGGTATCGGTGTCAACTTCCTACAGAAGACAGACAAAATCTTTGCAATCCAGTGCTGTGATAATGGAGACATTAAGAAGTAAAGGCAGATTGTGCGTGATTGGGTGCTTTTCGGTTCTCACTGGATAGTTTGGCACTAGACATGTATTCTACGCAGCTCAGGCTGTCCAGGCCCTCGAGGTTCTGGAAGAGAAGCAGCCTGGCCTCTTTCTGCACGGCTGTGCTCACATCCTCCAGCCTGTAGACCATCAGGGCGTTGTCTCCTGCAGATTTTGGGACAGGAATATTAAGCTATTCACCATGCAACCCATCCACAGTTGTTTTTACTCTTAAATAGTCTTTCTACATAATGCAGAACATTTTAATCGCATTCTCTGATGCCTTAATCGCAAAATAATAAAATAAAATAATGCTCCCAACTTTGAATTCAAACTCCCTGCCGGCATACAAAATTGAATGCGGCTATTTAGTGCCACCTTGTGTATCACTTTAGGAATTACATACTGGCCTTTTTCCTACTTTAATCGAGCGCTCTGCAATGCGGTAACATTTAACCCCTGGAAGGAGCCAATGGCATTTGGGAAAGGTTACCGTGTGCCATGAGCTCTCGGTAACTCATACCAAAAACTACATTCATAACACTAGCATAAATGTCACTCAGTGAGTCAGAGTGTTCTGGATTTTTTCTTCTTTCATACTATACTGATAAGGTTTTTGTATTTAATTCTGGTAATCTAAACCTATATAAAACCTCTGATGCAGATTTTAATTTAATATATGCTCACATATAACGTTTTATGGATACATTTTTTTTTACCGCAACATACATTCGGGTTGAAACAGATTAAACAGACTAATTATAATGACCTAAATGGACTCACTGATTCCAGATATTTGAAAATATTGCGATTATAATGTGGCCTCCATATTTGAGTTAAGTGAATTAAGGAAAACTGTCCTTCTGCTAATAATCATGGTTTTCAGTTAAAGTAAACTGAAATAAGAGGCCAAATTCTAATTTAAGATTTAACTAAAGTGCGGATAATCTGATTACTTCTTGGCACATGACAGTTTTAGAATCTTATATACCAAATACAAGTTTGGTATAGATTTTTTCATCGTAGATAAATATGTAGTACTATGATAGTACTGTGGATTTTTTTTATATAATTTCAAATGATAGCTAAATGTCCAGTTCAACATGGTACATTTCTAATAAACTGAATTCAGCAATAAATTATTTTTTCGTCCACACAAGGACTGACTCATTGTTATACGTTGTATAGCACTAGTTAGGTCACTGTTTAGTTATGCTAGGTACGGTAAACATTTTGGTTGATATGCACCTACCATGAAACAGAAATTTTGTTATGTACTGTCCGTTGTGTTCTCTTGCTGCATCACTTCGAAACACTCCGGTCACCGTTTTTCCGCTCGCCATGGAAACAAAATGCGAATAAAAAAACAAAACAATCACATCTCCCAAATACATATTTTCACTTATTAATAAAGGTATTATAACTATTATTATTATTATTATTATTATTATTATTGCATGTCGCAGCGGCTCAGCTTTGGTATGACAATTATGGAAAACCTAGATAGCATTATCAGAATTGACTTTTTTCTTATCCAATCACAATGGGGCGTTCCTGGCCTTATAATATTCCAAACCAATAAGAATCTTGCACGGGGGCACGTGTTGGGACTACCGTAAAACACACTCATTGGCGAAAAGGTTGAAGTTCGTCGCTAAAGCCGAACGTTTCTGTAGTTCTACAAGTAAAATTAATTTAACAGCACCGTTTAATTTTCCTTGCTGTAAATAATTATTTACAGATCAAATAGTGGTCTGCATTAATGGACTGGTAACTGGCAAACTGGTAACAATTTACTTGAATATTATACTATTGCTTATGTATTAATTAACCGCAAACTAAGTCTTCGTTACATACTGATCTCATGTTAATTCATCATTAATGAATCATGATGCATCTTGCATCCCCAGTAGTTACTATATTTATTATACCTGTTAATTATGTAAACCTTTGTGAACTACTGAAGAAAGAAGTAATGAATAACACAAGTAAAATACTGATCTCATGCCTGTTCATTATTAATGAATCAGGGTGCATCTTTTATCTCAAATAGCAACTGTATTTGTTATTGATTTGTTCATAATTTGTACTTCAGTAGTAACTGAGTTTACTAAGTATTGTGCCTTAGTAGGTAAAGTTGTTATTTTTACCTAATGTGTCCTGTACATTAAGTAAAATTAAATTTTACATTTGAAGAAAAACAGTTAACGTTGAACTTAAGGAGTTAAAGTTAAAGCTTAGTGTCTTTAGGTCTTGAATACTAGCATCTTAATACTGAATTTAATGTTGTTACTGTTATGCTGCAGTTTATGATTTATGGGGGGGCGGGGGGAGCGGTTTAAGGTTCTGTGCCCATTTTGAACTCTAGGCAGCAAGGAGGTCCGTGTAAATTGGAAGAAGAATGCAGAAATAGAGCGAACCCGAAAAGCACTAATTATAATTAATATTTGAATTTCTTTGAATGATAATCTGTATCTGAAAGGAGTGGTGTCATGATGTCATGGTGATGTCATAGGTAAGAGGAGGCCTGGCTTTTTACTTTGTTTAGGAAAAAGTTGTGCTTAATGATGCAGTTTCTTGTACAGTATGTAAATTCTGCATTTACAGAATACAGGCATAGGATTATTACAGCTACAGCCTTTCCTTTCACAATTCATTGACCAATAATAAACTTACTTGGCTGATTTACTAAAATCCTTAATCCCTTTTGCTGGGCATGAGGAAAAAACTGTTTTAGGAATTCTGGCAGACCATAAGAATGGCCCATAATACTCCTAATTCCTGAAGGAGCCCTGCTTGTGTTTTCTGTCTGTGGTTTCATACATTTTTTGACAGTATTAAGAGAATCGTTAAGCAGGGAATATACAGTAATTATGTTAACTATTTTAATTCTAGTCAATCAGTAAGTTATTCAAATGTGTTATTTGTACTAATATTTCAACCCCATTCTTGTTGTAAAAATAATGCAAAACATACAAATTCTTTTTGCCAGTATTTATAAGTACAGTGGTAACTTGAACTTAATCCGTTCATAACTCCGCATTGAATCCTAAAAAGTTCCAGTTCTGATTGAAATTTCTCCATAAGAAATAATGAAAACCAATTAATTTGTTCCCGGCCCACAAAAATTACACCTAAATATGTTTTTTTTTAGCATTTAAACACGAAATGAACCGGATTAAACAAGAAGAGCATATATTGTACTAAACACATCTAAGCACATTTATAAAAACAGTGGTTTGTAAAGTAAGAAAATAAATTTGTCCAAACAATGTGTAAAGTTAAAAAAAAATGTGTTCTGCCATGATCATCCGCTCCTTCTGTGTGCCACATCCCCTTGTTAACTCCATGTGGAATCCCCATGTGATCAGCTGTTTCTGGTTGTTGTCATTAGTCCTCTGTGTAGTCCGCGTTTCAGTTTGTTTCCCCAGTCCGGTCATTGTATTGTGCATCTGCGTTTTGCCAGCCTGACCTGTAATTAAACCCTGTATTCCCCGATACCCTGACGTCTGCACCTTTGTCTTCGTTCCATCTCCGCTCGACAATATTATTATAATTAAATGTATTAATGGTTTATTATTAATATAAAAATAATTAATAAGAAATGTTTATTTTAAAATGTATTTTATTATATGGATAAGTTATCATAGGCTTGACTTCTGAGTTTTAGAAGGAGTTCTAGGTAAATTTTTTTGGAACTGGTTGGTTCGACTTCTAAGAAATTGGAGTTCTAATAAGTTTGAGAACTGAGGTACCACTCTAACTGAAATTTCCCTGTTGATCTTAACTTTGTGTGCATGCGTATACAAAAATGACATATTCTTTATTTCAGAACTAGTGAAGACATTTTGTTTTTGTTCGTCTGCCTGTCATTTAAATGCTCGTCCTTCTCAGGGTCAAGCAGTTCACTAACTATCCTGCAAACAGTTAAAGGATTTAAACACAAGAATTCAAGAAGCACTTCAGAACAAGATGACTTTAGAACTAAAAACTGAACATAATTTGTTATATGATGTCCATTTGCCATCTATATATAGGCTGCAAAACCTATGTATGTTATTATGTGTTATGAAGCTGTAATGTATTATTACTACAATGGTAATGATATGCTGACTCGTATAATGTTAATGACATGGTAAGTGAGAGAAGACATTCATATATTTTGTGTCTCACAACCCCCTTCATTAGGCCTTGTTGTGCTGTTAACTGGTGAGTGTGGTGAGTCTGGTGACCACGTCAGTCACATGGTGATCGCTGACCGCCTCCCAGCTTGGGGCCCAGGTCTTCAGACGCCATAGCAAATTGCCTGAGGTCACAGATCTACTTCACAACATTCGTTGGGACAAGAACTTCTGTTCCATTCATGAGAGCCAATGAAGAACCAGCCCGAATGTACATTTTGGGAGACGGTAAAAGTCTATGAATGTATAGCAAGCAGGTTCATCCACCTTCCAACTGTTTATTTTGATTGTGCTGTGGGGGCTGTGGGTGCACAACCCTGCGCTACACACTGGATGGGGGGGGCGGTCTATCGCAGGCCCCATAAACACAATCAGACTCATTAGGCGATTTCACACACACAGGAACTTCTTTCAGGAACCAGAACTTTTTTTTCTGGAACCAGGGACTTTTGCTGCATTCAAACCGCAGGATGTTGGCCGGTTGTAGTTCCTCTGAGGCAGTTGCAGAACCCTTTTTGTACCTACAACAGCCTCAGTACTTTCGTGAACTGAGTACCTTCAAACACAAACTACTGGGAAGGCACTTACAGCGATAGCTTGCTGATTGGTCAAAATGTGTAGCAGAGTAAAAATTGAGCAGATTGAACTATTTTTGTAGCCCAATTACACTGAATGTATCAATTAATATTCGTTTTTCCTTCTGTCTCCATATATTATCACTGGTGCCAGTACTTATCAGGAACCAAAAGATGAATCTTGGCCTGATTTAATAAGAATCATGAACATGTCGCGGGTCATATAAATAAGATATAAATAAATGGCTGGGTTCCATTTTGATGGCAATCGATCCCCCCAATAACTAACAAAGTAAATTATTTATTCTCCATTATTTTGCTGTGGTGGTGTAGTTTTGTACGAAATTGAGTGTGAAGTTTAGCCTATGAACTTTTTGTGTCTCTCATGCTTATTTAGCATAAGGGTCCCAGTTCCAGTTGTGCAGTGTGAAAGCAACACAAAAGTCGCCAGGAGTTATAAAAGACAGCCCAGGGACTTGTAAACTGGGACCGGGTTCCAGAATTCCTGTGGGAAATCATCTATTCATACACTGTGTGCAGTTATGGGCAGCCTAACTGCATGTTTGTGGACTGGAACAAAGCAGAGAATCCAGAAAAAAATGCATGTGACATGGGGAAAACCCGCAACAGCGCTACCACCCGAGGCCCTGCGGAATCATATCAACTTATATCAGTGATCATGTGCAATCACATGTCCGTTGTAGTCATGGAAATAAGCTTACATTACTCACATGGTCCAAAGGCCACGTCCAACAGCCCACCTACATCAATGCCAACATGCCAATACAGGCCCGTCAGTAAACTGCGGGTGGCAGGCAGGTTGGGAGATGGGAAATCATTGTTAAAGTGTGATTACAGAAACATACAGCGCTGATATTATGACGAAGCAGCGGGAGCAGTGGACATGAAATTTGTCTGCTCAGGTTCTGTGTGAGAGCTGCTATTGTTCTCTCGTGCAAGCTATTTAGCCTGAATAGCTCATAATAATGCTAAAGCAGGATTTACAGTGAAACTGAATAAGAGTGCCTGTTTGTTTTGCTTTAAGTGTATAACATGATGCAACATCCATCCATCCATCCATCTATCTATCCATTTTCTGTAACCACTTGTTCTATTCAGGGTTGTGTGCATTTAAAAATGACGGACATTGTAATTTTTTTTTTTAGTTTGTCATTGGAATAGTTTCAAGAGTAAAGTGAAGTAATTTGTTCAAAGTTAAATGCATTGGGACTGAGGAACTAGGTGCAGCTTTGCACAGAATGTAAGTGAAGGTGTATTTTTGTGTTTTTTTCTGCCAAGCCTCGCTTTAGTCAGGCACGCGGATCAGAGTTACTCGGTCAGGTGATTATCACAAGACCCACAGCGAAATCCTCCCAGCACTGGAAGACCCGTATAAATTGAGGCCCTTGTTGCCTGATCTTCAGACAGAGACATTGGTCCATCTCTCTCTCTGAATGTCCTGAGGAAAAAGGTCTGATGCTGCATCTAACGTAACATCAGCCCTTTTGCGTTATTGGAGGAACCGATTAGCTGAGTCATTACCGGAAAGCTCTGCGAAGGCCGTTTTCTGGGTTGGAGGAAGAAGCGGCGGTGATGAGGAACTCAGTGGTGCTGCTTCTGCTCTGCCTCTGGGGGAGGCCCGACTGGACGGGGGCCCAGTTCCCCAGAGCCTGCAGCACGGTGGAGGGCATCCTCTCCAAAGAGTGCTGCCCCGCGTTTGGCTCCAACCCAGCCAACATCTGTGGCGTGATGTCGGGCCGCGGCGTGTGCAGCAACTTGCGGGTGGCGAACAAGCCGTGGGGGGGGCCCTACAACCTGAAGAACGTCGACGACCGCGAGTGGTGGCCCCTTAAGTTCTTCAACCGTACCTGCATGTGCTTTGGTGAGTAGGGATGACTGTGTGTTACAGTACATTGTCACATTTTGCCTTGACACTGTTCTATTAGCGCTGTTAATATGTTTCATTTTCATTATGTGGGAACCATTGAGGAGAAATTCAGTAACTGTTGAGCAGCCAAAACAGTGTATCGGATAGTGTGCAGTCTTTTTCGCATTAATTACCTGGTGTTACAAAAGTGAGAGAAGCTGAAAGTGAAACAGGGTTATTTTAAGGGCTGAATGATACAAGTGGAAACCTCCTCTGCCCCCCCCCATCTCTCCGTCTGTCTCTCTCCCCCAAAGGAAACTTTGCGGGTCCTAACTGCGGAGAGTGTAAGTTCGGCTGGACGGGTCCGAACTGCCAACAGCCAAAGATCCCTGTGGTGCGTAAGAACATCCACTCGCTGAGTCCCGCTGAGCGCCAGGAGTTCCTGGACGCGCTGGACCTGGCCAAGAACACCACGCACCCAGACTTTGTGGTCGCCACCCAGCATTGGCTGGGCCTCCTGGGACCCAATGGCACGGAGCCACAGTTCACCAATGTCTCCATCTACGACTACTTTGTGTGGCAGCATTACTACTCAGTCAGGGATACACTTCTAGGTGAGCATTGAGGAGGAACCTGGCTTTGGGGAAACGGCGTCTATTAGGCCAGATGCACCAGCACACTTTCATATAATAATGTCCCGGTCAGTGTCTCTCATCTCAGTCCTCGAGGACCCCTAATGACTGTCTTGTAGGGAACTGGGAGGGAGCAAAAATGTGGACTTTTTGGAGGTGCCTGAGGACTGGACTGAGAAGCACTGGTTTAGGAGGTTTACTGTTGGCTTCCATGCTATTCCCATTTACGTCTGATAGCACAGGGAAGTTAGAGGAAATGCTATAATAATCACCATCCTGCTTTGACTCCACAGGGCCGGGACGTCCATTTAAAGCCATCGACTTTTCCCACAAAGGGCCTGCATTTATCACCTGGCACAGATACCACCTGCTGTCTCTGGAGAGAGACCTACAGGTACCATATGACCCGTGGCTGGTACACTGGACAAGGAGACCAGGTCACAGACGGAGTTTGCTATAAACCAAGAAAGAGATTTCTATCACTGACCGAGGGTGGTGGTGGGGGGGGGGGGCAGTGTTTTGCTCTTCATAAAGACTCCCTTCGAGTAAAATGCTAACACAGTTCAAAGCTTCACACCCCCACAGAAGGTTTTTACTAGAATTATAGAAACAGCAGGGAGAAAGTGTAATTAAGTAGCAGTGCTTATGTCAGTGACTTCTGCAGTTAGACAGTATATTGAGTGAGCTAGTGAGGAGCGTGAGGTCACTGCCGGTATTACGGTGCCAGGGGGTACGGCGGCTGTGGCGTTTCTGGTGATTCTGATGGTCAGTTTGGTGTCGGTTTCCCACTGTTCACCTGAGAGGGGATCTTAGCATTAGGCCCTTTGATTGATACAAGTGTACGCCGTGTGTTATCTCCACCAGTGAGCACGTTAAAAGACCACTGCTGTCATTTTTATTCGCATCCATGCTGCATATTCCCGACAATGGCATCCCGCCATTATTAATGTCTGATTATGCCCCAAAAAAACCACATGTGAAGTTTTAATGCATTTATATGGTGTATATAATTCATTATCACAGAGCGTAAAGCAGGCTAACAGCCTTCACAAGGTTCATTATTGTTAGTTTTCTTTCATTTTGGTTTATTTGCAATGTCCAAATCCTGCACAGAATGGTACATGTTCTGCATGTTCCCTTCCCCCCACAGAAACTAACGGCCAATGAGAACTTTGCGTTGCCGTACTGGAACTTTGCAACCGGGCACAGTGAGTGTGATGTGTGTACTGATTCCCTGCTGGGGGGGACCAGTGTCGACGATCCCTCCCTCATCAGTCCACAGTCCAGGTTTTCCAAGTGGGGGGTGATTTGCAACAGGTATGTAAGGAACCGTGGGCCCCCAAGAGTCACTAACAATACAAACATTGTTAGTGATTCTCTATAATCCAGTGCTAAAACGATGAGGCATTTAAATTTGTCATTATGTGTATTTATGTTTGGAACATATTAGTATTAATGTTACTTTGTAGTTTGGAAGACTACAATCAGCGGGTGACCCTCTGTAATGGGACCACCGAGGGCTCCCTGCGGAGAGGTTTGCCCTGGAATAACGTCACTCTGCCCAGCATGGACGACGTTCGGAGTTGCCTCAGCGTGAAAAACTTTGACAGCCCCCCCTACTTCACTAACTCCTCATCCAGCTTCAGGTGACATGCCTCAATATTCAAAATCTAGATGCATAGCTCTGAGTTTAGCATTGTTTGCTGCTGCCACCTAGTGGCAAGATGCGATATCGCGCTTTGAAAATGATAATAGCATGGTTTTACTATGTGTGTGGAAATTCTAAAGGAATTGGAGGGAATATCTTTTCTACTCAATTTAGGAATACTCTGGAGGGTTATGACAAGCCTAACGGTATGGTGGATTCCACGGTCTCCAATCTCCACAACCTTGTTCACTCGCTGCTGAATGGGACCAGTGCCCTGCCTCACTCTGCAGCCAATGACCCCATCTTCTTGGTATGAGGAATCCACTTGGTCAGCCATCAAAAGTGCCTGTTTTACGTTTCAGTGGTTTCTTTTAATAAATCATCAATCTCTTATGCTTTTTAAAACAAGAACTCCATATTGCATAGGATCCTTCATTTTAATGGTGAAGCGTAAGACCATCATGCACGTCTGGCCCGTGTGTGTAGGTGCTGCACACCTTCACCGATGCCATCTTCACCGAGTGGATGAAGCGCTCTGCCCCCTCTGACTCCAGCCTCCCTGTGGAAATGGCCCCTATTGGTCATAACAAAGAATACAACATGGTTCCCTTCTTTCCACCTGTGACCAATGAGCAAGTCTTCCTCCCGTCGGAGCAACTTGGATATTCCTACGCCGTCGACTTTGCAGGTCTGCCAAACCAGTGCAGCTTCCTAGTGTTAAATCCTCCACATAAAGTCGGTAACTGAATTGTTATCGGTGACAAAAAAAGTGTCGTTTTTCTGTTTTACTCCTCTGTTTTGGTCTCCGTTGAAAAAAAGATCCAATATCATGAATGAAATGCTTCACTATTCCCATACAGTCCCTTCCCTTGTAAGAACTGGAATGGAATATTAAAGATCCCTTATTGAAGAAAGAAAATGTAGAGCATAGGCATGCACTGGTCTGACTGGATTTCCCCCTCTCTGCCCCACAGACAACCCCAGTAGCCCCTCAGCTGTGGTCCTGGGCTCCACGCTTGGTGGCATGTTTCTGGGGCTGGCTCTGCTCCTCCTGGTCCTGGGGCTTTACTTCTACCGCAGGAGGAGCCAGGACCGCGAGCCGCTAATGAAGGCGGAGTTCCTCAGCCCCAAGTACACCGAGGAAGCTTAGTGTGTGTGGACTGCGCAGCCAATCAGAGCGGGCAAATGGCGTCGCCGCCGAGAGGAAAATCACGCTGATATTTCTGAAGAAACCGCACTGCGGCTTCATCTGTAGCTGTTGTCTAATGTTTCAGTCGACTACAGGTAGTTCATCCTACACCATAAACAGAAGCAGCTGTCGTTTAATTAATACAGAAAAAAAAAAAAAAATATAAGAACTAAAAAAATTCTAATCTTGGGTTCGAACACTTGTCTAGTGAGATTGTAATTTCAAATTGTAGTCAATTTCGAGCACAAGACAATTAAGTACAAAGCAATTAAGCTGGCGTTTAATGAGTTCTTTGCAGTAGTTATTCAAGGGTAAATATGTATGACTGATTAGCTACATATTTAGTTTGTACTAAATGTCAGTCCATCTTGTATTCAAGTGGGTTCAAAGATGGTGATGAAAATCAGTGGTGAATGACAGCCGGGTACGAATTGGAAATGCCTGAGTTTTCCTTTGGTAAAGGATGTAAGTTGCTGGAAACAGTTTCGTTATTTTTAATAAATGTTTATTTGCACACCTTGTTATTTTTTTCTGTATACAAGAGTAAGAAAACCCGAAAGCAAACCATGTAAATCATTTTTTAAAAAACTGTAAGGCAAATCTGTTTGGTGCCACTCATATTCTATTTAAAACCACAACCGGCATTTTTAGGTGTATCTTAAATCTCCAGATAGTGATACTATAGATTTTATAGATTTTTTTTTTCAGTAAAATATGGTCAAATGGATCTCATCACCAAATTTCAACAAAGTTACTGAAATGGCTTCGCATGGCTATTTTTTGCTGACATACATAAAAATTACATTTTTTTTTTACAAGACAAAAAGTTAGCAATCTAACAAAGTGCAGTGATAAAAAACAAAAGGTCAAAGGCATCTCATCTCGTTACATTAGAATCTTCTATAGAAGCTGTTTGAAGAGGCAGCATCACACACCCACTGTCGCAATGCAAGTGGAATAAAATCTCTTATGATTAAACATGTAATATTCCTCTGTATGACTTCTTATAATATGTCTTACATTCAGACAATGGGGGGGGCTGAAATGAATTACAAAGCAAGCTTATACAACACCTTTAATGAACCCTTTTTTTGGGGGGTGGGGATCTAGCCATAGAGACATATAGATAGAAGGGTGTGTACCAATGTCAGGTGACTGATATCTACCTGCTGGCCATTTTAGACGCGTCTGTGTAAAGAATGCAGCCACTTAATATTTCAGTTTCCCGATTGGCTTTCAGTTGATATTAAAGAAAAAGCCTCCTTCAGTAATTCAAGACATTCCATAGTCAAAGAACCCATGGCTAGTTACTCACTGAAGCCCGTCTGCACTGCAACAGGAATTTTCTCATTTTCAAAAGCCACTAAGGGCCCTGTTCCCTTCCTGGAAGGAACACGTGAGGGTGGGGGGAGCTTAAGAAGGAGTGGATCCACAGCCGCTACCTCCGCATTTCTGTGTCATTTTCTACTTTCCCAGAACCCCCAGGATCTGCCTCACTGCCGCTTTCATACGTCTTCAACCTTGCCATCATGTTTTCGGCAATAATTTGGTTATTTGACCCAGAAAAGCAGCTGTAACAAATTCCATACAAGATCTAATCTTGTTAACCTCCCCTCCTGACAAAAAACATCCTTACCTTCTAGAGATGCTGTTTCCATAGAGACAGTAAGCACTTACCAGTATGCATTTTCTCAGCTCAAAGACGTATTCAAGAATTTAAAAAACTTAAAAGAAATATCTATTTCTTAATTAGTTTTGGCGACAAAATCACGTTTATAAAAGCTTCGTACATTAAACGTAAACACAATGGAGGATGAATAATTAATACTGCAAAAATACCTTTAAATTATCACTTGTTGTGGGCCTTCATACATTTCATATATAGTTAATTTTATTAAAATTATTTTCTTTTTCCCCGTCGTACCATTTCAGTTCCATTCTAAAGAATGTGTTTTCCTAAAAAATGGATCTTACATAAAGAGCTTAACTTCATTTTTTTTTTTTTTAATAGAAACTTCTTATAACTTTGTCCACAAAAAAAGGCAAGTTTTGTTTTCTGTAAAGTTCTTGTGGTCATGCACGGAGACAGAGATTAAAACGGCCCCCCATTCAGTAGCATTACTGCCTGCCTGCAGTCAGGGGTAAGGAAAGGTGAGCGAAGCTTTTCGACACGTCTGGAAAAGCTGGTGAGCCCCGGCATGAAAGCCAGTTTAGCAGATGATCAACAAACCAAACGAAACTAATCCAGACAAGCACAAAAATGGCAATGACCAAACAAAAAGGTTGACAATACACCTTGCATGTTTACAGACATGTCAACCCTGAGCTAATAGATATAAGTTAAAATCTGTGATTATAAAAATAGATGATAAAGTACCAGACAGAAAGTGATAAATACATTTTCTGCTCCTGTTCAATAACAGACGCAGATCTCCTCATGCTCTCAGCAGGACATTTCCTCTTTAAAAAAATACACATATTAAACGGCCATCGCGTTTGCCATGTGGACCACTGCTTTGGGCATGGTCATGTCGGCAGGAAGGGGATGGAGCAGGGAACAGGACAAAATCAGCATGCTTTCTTCAGGGTGACATTAACAGAGGAGCTTAAACACCCCGCAGCATTTATTGTAAAAATGCTTCAGCCAGGTGCATTATGGGAGCTCACACTTCCTCTGCCTCAATTCGTAACACGTCCAGACAAAAAGCAGCCTTATCAGGGTCCTGCCTATTGCCATGCTTTACTCTGATGGTGCTCTTTGCTGCTCAGGGAACAAAAACATCACAAATCATATTCTTTTAAGGTAGAAAACCAATCAGCGTCTGCATTTAAAAGAGCACAAAGTAGTCATTAGTAAAGACCTGATCAGATATGAGCTCCCATTTACTAAAAGATGAGTAATCTTTCATAGCATCTAAAATATATAAATCCATGTATTTTCATCAAATCTGTGTAAATTTAGAAAAATACATCATTAGAATACCCACCTGCTTTGAATTCTAAATATATTTTCTTTTTGCAGAAATAGGCATGTACTTTTGTATCTTGTTTAGCTCTTTAAATTATATTTTGTCTGGTTTAACTTAAAGTATTTAAAAGGATTGGTATTTGAGCTCATATCACTGCAGGTTTTACTTATGACGTCCCTGTGCCTTCTCACAGTGTTGCGTGTGATTTTTTTCCCCTTACGTTTCTGTGTTAGGTTCGGAGGGCGCTGGGGGGTGCTGGGCCCCTTGCTTCTCCGTAAGACCTCTGGAATCTCCTCTGGTGCAGAAAAAAAGAATTTGCCTACTTAATTCTCACAAAAACGTTTTCAAACGCTACGCTGTCCCGGAGAGCATCTCTGCGCAGTTATGGAAGGTGGCGTAAGCGGCTTGGCCTGTCGAAGGAGGCCTCTGGAGCTCCCTGGCATTCTTTGGGGAGGAAAAAACAAGGAAAAGCAAGAAGCAGGTCTGAACCTTCCTGTACCAATTCTTCTAACTGGATCTCCAGGGTTGTTGTCCTGGTTGCTGGGGAGCGTAACAGCAAATCCCTGCTGAACGAGGCAGCAGTCCAACTGCCATTATCTCCACTGCCTCTGCAGGGCCAGAGCCGTGAGGGCGAGGCCAGCGGCCAGGGCTAGGGAGGGGCCGAGGGCGCTGGCGGCGCTGGTGTTTCCTGCCGCCTGCTCTGCACTCCCGTCGTCATCCGCCACAGGGGCCTTGGTGCTGACCAGCTGCAGCTCCGTCACACATGCCTCCATGCAGCCGCTTCCGCTGCCTGAACCGCTGCCCTCGTCGCCTGCAGGGTAATAGGACGCGGTGCGCTGAGAGCCAGCAGACCGCCCACACACTTGCCTTCCCAGAAGCTCACAGATAGTCCACACTATATCACATCCAATGCGAAAGACTGAAAAACTGAATTATAAGCAGAATGTCAGGCAGAGTAGCTGGGCCTCCGTTGCGATTTCCCGATACAATGTGGCACCTTACAGTAACGGCTACATATTTTCATAATGATGGAAGAGGTACGTATATGCCTGGCATGTCATTTTGGCTTTAATTCATTTCTATCAGAAAGTGAATTCTAACTAGTAATAATGCACATTCTTGGTAACATGAAATTCTATGTAGTTGTAACGCTAAATTTTAATGTCGGAAACTCTATTTTAGCTAGTGAGATTCAAACGTTTTTTTCTCATTTCAATTCAATTTAACTAATTTCTGATATCAAGAATTCAACTGTAACCAGTTATAGTCATATTTGAACTACTTAAAATCTAAAATTTCAGATATCAGGAATTCAAATGTCACATAATATAATTATTTTATAATTAAAATAATTAGCTACAAATGAATTCCTGATACCAGAAAACGGATTTTCAATTAGTTAAAATTTTATTTCTGATATCAACAACAGTCATTTCGACTCATTAAAACTAAATTCCTGACATCAAAAATTGGCATTTAACTAGTTAAAATAGAATTTGCGATAAATTAATTAAAACCAAAGCTGCATTCCACAGTATATGCGGCACAGTGTGACATATGGGCCTTTTTCTACGCCGTCACTGGGGTGTCCAGCAGGGACCTGTAATGTCAGTTTTTCTACACTCTACTCTTTGACAATTAAACAAAAGAGTCTGTTCTCCTATTGTAAGGCCTCTTTTTTAACACTGAGGTACTTCAGTTGCTGTCAAATCCTGAATAACACTAAACTTGATATTACAAAGTAAACTCCCCCAGTAAAGAGCAATAATAAAGATCATTCAGCTGGAAGCAACTGTAAGTGTGTCCCAGAATCGCAGGAGTTATCCTTAAAATACTCTGAAATATCTGTAGACTTTCATTCTGATTCAAAAAGAAATCACAAGAGGAAGCAGGCTGAGAGTTCATGATATGTGGCTTTTCTTGGCTGATCTCTTCACACTCCTTAATTTCTGGCTAATACGGGATTTATATCCCCCTTCCCCACAGCTGGATTAGTGTATCTGAGGGGGAGTCTGAAGGTTGCAAATCCTGCCCTGAGACGTCTGCCTCACAAAAAGTTGTCATTTTGCCACTGTGGATGTTTACAGTGACTCCAGATGAGGCCTAATCACAAAATGGCATCTAGACCACAGATTTCTGTGACCAAACTATCAATTAGTCTGTCTTTTATTCATCACAGAGTAATGAGGGGCCATAACACCCATCAAGGACTGTACACTCTAGGCTGGGGGTGTTTCTCAATACCATGCTTGTGTTCTTGTGTACCCGGTTTTATGTCAGCGTCCACTACCGAAAACCAGGTGCAATACTCAAGTACAGAAGTACAGAGGATGGTAAAAATCCCCAGATGTCATTCTTGCCCCACCCCAAATGTCAAGGATACACAGGCTGCATTATCAGCAAAAAAAGAAAAAAAAAATCCCATGATTCATTGCGCCACAAGGTTGTTCTTGACTGTCTTGCCCAGACCACAAGTACGATCTCTGCGTTTTTGCTATTGAGAAACTCCCTGGCTATCCGTCCTTCACATCACACACAAACACACTCATACACCATGGGCAGTTAACCTCACTGCATGTCTTTGGGCTGCAGAGGGAAAGGTTGAGTCCTGTGCAAAAGCATGAAAACACCACACACACAGAGGTGGTATTCAAACCCCAAACCTGGGGGTTATGATCCAACAGTGCCACTCTGAGAACTTCCACACAAGTCTGTGGTCTTCATCCCACCCGCAGTATACATTCTTATCTTTAATGTACCCCAAAAATTATGTTGATAATTTAAACAATTAAATATTCGCTTCGATGAATGGGAAAGCAACAGCTATCAGAGGGTGGCAAGTTCCTACAAGCAACAGCTATCAGAGGACGGTGAGTTCCAGCAAGCAACAGCTATCAGAGGACGGTGAGTTCCAGCAAGCAACAGCTATCAGAGGGCGGCGCGTTCCTACAAGCAACAGCTATCAGAGGACGGAGGGTTCCAGCAAGCAACAGGTATCAGAGGACGGAGGGTTCCAGAAAGCAACAGCTATCAGAGGGAGGCAAGTTCCAGCAAGCAACAGCTATTAGAAGACGGTGAGTTCCAGCAAGCAACAGCTATCAGAGGACGGTGAGTTCCAGCAAGCAACAGCTATTAGAAGACGGTGAGTTCCAGCAAGCAACAGCTATTAAAAGACGGTGACTTCCAGCAAGCAACAGCTATCAGAGGACGGTGAGTTCCAGCAAGCAACAGCTATCAGAGGACGGTGAGTTCCAGCAAGCAACAGCTATCAGAGGGTGGCGAGTTCCTGCAAGCAACAGCTGTCAGAGGGCGGAGGGTTCCAGCAAGCAACAGGTATCAGAGGACGGAGGGTTCCAGCAAGCAACAGCTATCAGAGGACGGTGAGTTCCAGCAAGCAACAGCTATTAGAAGACGGTGAGTTCCAGCAAGCAACAGCTATTAAAAGACGGTGACTTCCAGCAAGCAACAGCTATCAGAGGACGGTGAGTTCCAGCAAGCAACAGCTATCAGAGGACGGTGAGTTCCAGCAAGCAACA
>JABFEA020000038.1:23049077-23060178 GCA_019775915.2 Cyphomyrus plagiostoma
AGGACGGTGAGTTCCAGCAAGCAACAGCTATCAGAGGACGGTGAGTTCCAGCAAGCAACAGCTATCAGAGGGCGGCGAGTTCCTACAAGCAACAGCTATCAGAGAACGGTGAGTTCCAGCAAGCAACAGCTATCAGAAGACGGAGGGTTCCACCAAGCAACAGCTGTCAGAGGACGGTGAGTTCCAGCAAGCAACAGCTATCAGAGGGCGGAGGGTTCCAGCAAGCAACAGGTATCAGAGGACGGAGGGTTCCAGCAAGCCTCAGCTATTAGAGGACGGTGAGTTCCAGCAAGCCTCAGGTATTAGAGGACGGTGAGTTCCAGCAAGCAACAGCTATCAGAGGACGGTGAGTTCCAGCAAGCAACAGCTATCAGAGGGTTGCCTTCCCCAGAGCAGCATTTCACTGACTGAAGTCATAGCACAGCAGTTTTAGGAAAACACCTGCCATGCTGCAGGATCAATACAGCTATTAATTATTATTAATTATTATTCTATTTATAGCTATTAAACAAGCACTGCTCCTGCTGGCCAAGTACTGCAAGATCAGATTGGTATTAAAGAGGGGAAAAGATACATGAGCCAAATGGAGCAAACAATTAATTTCCAATTAAGAAAAAGAAATTCCTTAGTTTGCAGTTTAATGAAATGCTACATGTCTAATTTATTTAATTAGCAAATTTTAATTAACTAGCAAATTGTGAAGTCTGCATGTCTGCTAATTCTGCAGTCATAATGAATGCTTAGTAGATTTCAATTAAATTAAAAAAAAAAACAATTATATTTCACCAATCAACGATTGGTTGATCATGTAAAATAATTGGACAAGGTTATCTTTCTTACAGATATTTAGTCTGAGGGTGTTAACTCCACCTAAAAACAGTTCTGCATATTCAGAGCACTGATAAAACATCGATAAAGCCCCCCCCCCCCACCACTGACAAATACTGGGCGCCACATCATGACCAGTGGAACAGGAGACTCACTGGAATCTTGGAAGTAGATGTCATTGCCGTTATATGCATTCTTCAGCTTGTTGGTCATCACTCGCAGAGCCATGATCTGCTGGCGGATGAAGGTGTCCGGTCGTGTGATGTCCACCTCCACCTCAGGGTTGTTTATCTGGTTGGTCAAACCATCTTTGGACACCTCGGGGAAATACCTACAGGTGGCATAAATCCAGATGATCATTGGCAGTGACAGCTACGGTCACATGACTGATCATCATAAAACAGAGTAGGGCCTATAAACCTAAATCATGATGGTCATAGGTCCGGTTCCGCCGCGGCGTTCATGCGTACCGCTAACTGCACGATGAGAAACAGGTACAAGAAAGCTCTGCCAGGAAATGAACTTGACAGCTGAAGGTAATGAAACGATAATGGAAAAGGTTTCTTCTGTTCAGACCAAATAAGTACTTCAGTGAACACACACAGCTGATGGGCCAGGTTATTAAACATCGCAGATTTACGTATGGCAAGGCAAACAACAATTCATTAAGCCGTTACCAAAACAAATCATGAAGAACATCTGAGCAACTTGCCAATGAGCTCCCCATAGGTACAAAGTCACTCTTGGTAATAAAACCCGACAGACTCAATAAAACGTAAGGTGCTCTCCCGCATGGCTGATCTGTTGGGGGAATTCTCCCAAAAAGTCACCTAGTTGTGGGGAGAGAAAGGATCAAGTGCACCATATCCCGAGGTACCCTTAGTGATAGAATTTATTGCTATCTGCAGCAGTGCTCTGTCTACTTAAATCAAATTCTGTGCACTAGCAGAGAGATGTGACACAAGGGGTGTCACTCTACTGTATAGCCAGTCACTGTCAAAATCCGACTTCATGATTGTTCTGGAATACTTTTGGGATTAAGAAGGTCAGCAAGTCCGACATCACACCCTTCCCAGAAGTTCCGGAAGAATCCCACAAATTGACAGCAGCTCCCAGACACCTGCAAATGATGTGCATCACAGATCCTCAGAGAGTTTTAAAAAAAAATATTCACGAGAGGAGCAGCCACCCCCCCCCCCCCCAAATCTTACCGACAGCACCTCCAGGGTCTCCCTGGGATCTATACGCCCAAGGTGAGATGTCTGACGGCTACCAATTCAATGCATTCATTCAATACACAAATGCAATAGATTAAATGTCGTCATTTGTTATGTGCCACAAGAATTTGCTCAATTATTGAACAATTACTGCTATTATAATTCAAAAAGGCCGATGCTGCATGACATGTGTCCAGTGCAACGATCCATTTGACATGGCTTGAATCGGCTGTTTATATTACTCTACATAAGAGAACAATGTGACAAAAACCAGGTCCACCTTAAATTAATTCTCAGCTTCGTACCTCAAGGCGGTATAACACACCAAATGCTTATTTTTCACACCAAACTGAAGGAACTTAAGCTAACATGGCGCAGATGAAGCAGTCTTTTATTACACCATCTGCTGATATTAAAACTGCATGAAGGGTTATACTGTGGGGAACAATATCATTTTTACAACGGTTTCTGGTCCATAACTAACGTCAGAGGGAGAGATTCAGAAGCGGAGGCCATATTCTGTGCCACATGTGGACGAATGGTACTTTTCACTGACACAAAGCGATCTCCATGCAGGAGTAAGCGGGCCCCCGCGCTGGGTGCGGCTTATCGCAGGGATGTCGGACTCGGAACTGTGTACTGAGTACCCACCAGGTGCAAACTGTGCATTAATAAACATTTAGTGATGGATGTTTAAAGAGAGGACACTGAGAGACTGTGCTTTGCTTTTGGGTAGGCCTATTTAAAAAAACCACCGATTATAAGCCTCAATTTGCCTGTATGGTAAAACAATGTAATACATCCCTGACTTGTGACTTCATGGTTCTGTATACTGAATTGAAATGTATTTAAAGACAACATGTAGCAGATGACAAGCCTGACTGTGTAACAATGAAAAATGCAGGACACACGCACAATATACCAGTTAATAGTATGCATCTGCTTGCTTGAAAAGAAATTCAATGAGTCCATGGAGATTTGGATGATATCTTTATCTTGCTTCTAAATAAGCAGAGTTCTAAATATTTTTCCTCCAAAAGACGGAATAATGGATTTGGAAATTTAATCAGTGTAATTTGCCTGTCCCTTATGTATTGCAACCGCATTTAAACTCGTTTGCCCAATATTTTCCGCTGCTAATGCAATTAGCCCCAGTCTGCAATGTCTCTTAAAAAAATAGAAGGAAAAAAAATCAAATAAACAGTAAACTTCCTCTCTATTGTTGAAAGGCCTATATTTAGTTCAGTGCAACGATACTCTTGAGAGGAGGAACAAGAAAATGTTGGGAATTTTGTTTTTCTTTCTTTGCGATGCTGCAGTTTTGTGTTCCTGCAAGTTCCCCTTTACGAAGTACCATGGACTGGGGTCAGGGGAGACCCCGCGGCGAACCTACCTGCCCTTGGTGTGCCCGTTCCAGCACTGGTTGTCATCGGCCGCACCAGCTGTGACTCCGTCCACCTTGCAGATGCCATCAGGCAAGGTAGACCAGAACTTCTTGGACTCCTTCAGCTTCTCCTTAACGTCAGTCACCTGTAGAGAAGCGCAACATTGGGATGCTTACAACGGGAGGCCTTGGAATTGTTATAATGCTGGAAAGTAATTTTAAAAATGGTTATCATATACATACTGATCATCACAGTTTGGGGATAAGCACATAAGGGGAGGCAATGTAACAGCTACAGGCTTCTCCTGAAGCTTTGGGGCCCTAAGCTTCAAATGCGGCCTTAGCCACAGTTCGCGCTTGTTTATTAGCAATTAGCATTTGCCTGCAGTTGCTGACATTGTGGCCACGGGAACGATCAGATTCCCACTCGCTTTGCCTTTGAAGAGACACTCATGAATATTGTATTAACATCTAGCTAAGCAGGATATCATTACTCAAGTGTGGAGACAAGGACGACCCTAAGAACAGCGCTGTTTTCTGTCCCTTAAGAGGAAGCGCTGACACTTTTTAAAAACGAATCTATTATTTACCACATAGCTCACTAATTTACCATCACCACTGCTACACTATTTCACTTTGTAATTTCTATTCACCAATTCCCGTGTCTATCGCATGTGTTAGTCTCAACTCTAAGTTTTTATTGTCGTTACTTTTGATTAATCTGATGACTTCAATTCAACACAATCAACACATCTAGATGTTATTTTTATTTATTGCGTAAACCTCTCATACTTTGATATTGACGCACAAAAAGTATTCATGCAAATTATGTAAAATCCATAAAAGTAAAATTCATGACAACGTAATGAAACACATAATAAAGGAATGGAGGACTTAAGATGCTCTCAAGAAGGTGCTTGATAGTCTGAAGAATGACCCTTATATTCCAAAGATGAAAAGAGCCGATTCTGAAAGATTATCTCTACATTAATGTCCGGGAAGATTAACGGCACTAGCAAGCCAAGCTCCCAAGATGTAATTTTCAGATCACACGGCGCTTATTCAGATCCCTTTAATCTGATAAGGAAGTCCGTGCCCGATAAAACCGTTTTGCGGACACAAGTTGTCACACTGTAGGCGAAAGCCGTGTTTGTTTATCATTGGATTTCACAGTAGTGCTAATTGATATTAATCAAGTGCAGGACAGAGCTGATGGTTATCAGCAATGCGGCAGCCAGGGAAGTCCCTGCGTGGCGATCCGTTACACCCCCGATCGGGCTGTCAGATTAGAGGCTGCGGGCTGCCTCTGGGCCCCAGACGTGCTGACGGACAGTGCGGGCACCGCCAGGCCGGGCGGCCCAGGGTCACGCCAGCGCCCTGGCAACACGCGCCACCCCCAGCGCGGACTGATTAGCGCAAATCCGCCCCTGTCCTTCCTTTCGCCGGCGGCCATTGAATACGATAGCATGCGTGAAATGCCACGCTGAGCACAGGGACGGAGATCGCGGCAGTAGCTGGGCTTCAAGAAGCCGACGAAGGGCAGAAACGGGGGAGATTTAGAACATAATAACAAAGAGAGTGAAGTCACTCTAAAAAGTGAAACTCGAATGGGTGTAAAACAGCAAGGGAACTACAATTCGAAGGCCAGGAGGATTAAAACGTGGGCGGTTTTCTGCGTATCTCGCTGCTTTTAAAGCCGAATATGTAAAGCAAAGTGTAAAGGTTTCTGGTGTTGTGTGTGACTGGTACTGCATGAACGGTGATCCACAGAAGGTCCTTTGCTTGTATGCCGTGCCGGAGGCCTCTGTGATGCAGCGATCCCATTACAGACACCTCAGCCCACAGCCTCCCAGAGTCGCTGACCTCCACCTGGACAGAGCCACCACTGGCTGGGGGCTCAGCAGGTGCAGGGTGTGTGTGACAATGTCACCCCACCCCCCAACCTTAACCCTAAACCCCACAAAATACTCAGTGGCATCCAACTTAGTCATGTCAACCTTTTTTGTATCTTTCCAAGGGTAAGAGGTCTTTTATAATGACCCTGTTAAAATGCTTGAGTAATCCGGCCATGTGCTCGCAGAAACCAAAACTAGTTAGGAGAACAAAAAAGGTCCTTAAGTCCCTTATCCAGCATGGATATGGACACCTGGAGCTGCATCCATTCTGCTGTATGTGTTATTAGATATGGGCATTGAAAGTAGAATAACACTCCACAATAACATCCATTTGTCTTCCATAATGGCACCTGCATGAGATCTACTTCAACATGTTAAGAACACGCAACCTCTGTATTCCCTAGACGAATAACGGTACAGTGCTAGACACTGTTTTAATGTTCCACTCAATGCCATAATAGTCGTTTTAAAAATTCTTTATTTTATGTTTAATTAATGACTTGATTTAAAAATTTGCGCAAGTATTTAACTCTCTACGGCCAATAGATGGCACTACACCACTACGAGAGTACTATCATGAACCATAGAGGGGAGAAACGATGGTAAAAAAAAACGCACAAAGCAAGGAAGGATGATAGGAAAAGAAAAGAATGTGACAGAAAGATAATAGACAAGAGAGGGGAGGAGATCAGGATAGAAAAAGAGATAGATGGAGAAAAAACGAATAAAAGAGAGGGAACGATGGGAGAGCTGGGAAATAAAGGCACAAAACAGAAAATGATAGAGAGCGTGAGAAAACGGAGAAAACTGCAGGAGACATGTTGTCATGCATAGTGAGGCTGATGGTTCATGTGTTACCAGCAGAAATTGCAAGCAATCAACATTAAAATTTTAAAAGGAGACTCCGTGGCAGGTGGACTTCAATGAAGGATGACGCCATGGGTCCGTCGAGCTGCATAGTGCCCGGAATTAACCCGGGGTCTGCCCTGACCGCCGCTGGGCTCATTCCATGCTGAGAAGAAAGCTCACTGGAGTTAGCAAATATAGCGGAATGCCAGGGCCCCAAATTTACGAATCAAACCAGAAAAGCAGCAGCATGGATGCAATCCACAATACGGTTTTAATCAGCTGTGGCAATAACAACCATGAAAATGTCATAATCTCAGGGAAGCTTCCAGAACACATTAAATGGTTTTACAAGAATGGGGTGACTTCACTGGATTGTCAGGAATTCCTCAAAGACCAATAATAAAGTGGAATATTGCAGCATTTATTCATTGGAGGGGTCTGATGATGAAAAGAGGCAGATTAAATTTCAATCAAAGCCAAGTCTGTGGGTGCTTTTGAGGCTGCGGAAGTTAAACAAAAATTTTTAAATGCATGGAATGAATGAATGAGTGCGTCTTGCTTTTATGCCATTAGGTTAAGCTCGGGTCAGAGCGGCTCGAGGCCAACTAATGAAAGACTTTGCGGTTTCATACCACGAATCGGAGATGCAAAAGATTCCATTTCAATACAATAATGACAATAATTTCATAATATTGTCCATTACTCTTCGGCGTTAATGCTTGACGAAGGGTACGGTGACTCGAGAAGCGATATTAGCACTTAACTGAAGAGCTATCTGCCTATAGGCTTCCACTTACCTAGAGCCTCGAACTACAAACCACTTCCGACCCTCGATCCAGTCCAAACCCACATCATGCTGGGCACCCTTACATGCTGTTTAATACACCGCCCCATCATGTCTGCTACCGGACAACATTTCTTTGAAGAGTGGATGTTGTTTTTGTGTGTGGATTTGGTAAAGTCCCCCTACTTACAGCTCAGCTGTGATTACCGTAAGACACTAACGGCTAATAACGTCAAAAGTAATTATAAATAAAAATTAAAAAGAGGCCACAGGCTAATCCTTTAATAAGAGGGCTGTTATGGTGAGGCGTACATTGTGTGCCACTGAAGAAAAGTGGTATAAACTCAAGCACTTAAACAGTAGGTCTAATATATCTTCTCTCAGGCCACTGAGAGCACGTAGTGTTCCTGCAGTGATGGCTGCAGTGATGGCTGCAGTGAAGACTGCAGTGTGTGCACCGAGGGTGGGCTGGGCGTGAGGGCAAGGATACCTGTGGGAAACCTTGAGGTCTGTCTAATTGCAGTCAGATGCAATGGTGTGAAACACTCTTGTAGTAAACATCATTAAGAAGGAACCATAAATATTGGATGAGCTTCTTGGATAGAAAATCCTGCATGGTCTGTGTAGTGCCTGTATATTTTTGTTTTAGCTGGTGCCAGGAGTTTATCACTCACTATTATCACAGTTTTTTTACACTTGAATGGTGTTTCAGATCATTTGTACTTCCTACATGTGATATTGCCCATTCCTCAACTTTCACTTTACCGAAAGTGCACTGTGACCCCCGATGGCCAAATGCACTCTTTTAACACTGACAAAATTACAGATACACCAAAGGAACACACTGCAGAAAGCACACATTCATATATGGGACTCATAAACATCTTAGCGTCATACAACATTCCCACAAGCTTTCCAGCCTTGTTATTCATTAGGACAAGAAAATGTTTCACTTTACTGAAAGTGTACCGTGACCACCAATGGCCAAATGCCATCTATGAACAGACTGACAAAATTCATTAGGCCAGGAACATATTGTGTATTGCATTTCATTGTTGTAGGTGGTAGCTGTGAATACTTAGAGCTGGGGGTCACATACCCCAGGATAGGAGTTGATGGCAAGTGGAATAAAGTTGACAAGTAGAAGTTGGTGTAAAGCTCTATTTATCGTGGAGGAGTCATTGAGAAGACTTGTGAATGCAACATAAAATTAGTAGGTCACAAAACAAAAATCAAGAAATATTTGCAAGGACTAGAGCTGCCCCATGTGGAGTATTTCAGGAAGGAAATTTAATGAACATCATAGACAGTGTGATAGACACTTCAACCATACGCCTGAGAGAGCAGACTGAAGAAGCTGATGAAAGCAGGAAAGAGACACAAGCAATCTATTTTCAGAGGCATGTCTGCTGGTTTCCACAATGAAACAGGCCGGTGTTTGATGCACTTGTGTGTATGTTCTGGATGTCAGGACCTAGGAGGTTGTCTGGCATGGGTGGTGATTTCTGTAATGAAGCGATAGGCATCAGATGGTCAGATAGACCACTGGGGAGGACTGTGTCCCAGGTGATGCAACAAGGGGCTCCTTGGTGACCATAACACTTGAAGGCCTGAAGCAACAACTGCCAAGAATCCAAAGTGGCCCAGTACAATTCAGATGCCATTTCAGTAACTATCAAGTCAGCTTTTATGAAGCTGACAGACGTTTTTTTTTTTAGATTTTTAGACACTCCTTTCAAAAGTCTGCTTCGTTCCCTGCAGGTAATAATAGATGTATGATGACTGAGACTGAGACTTTGAAAGCGCAATGTGTTGACCTTGTTAGCAAGGAAGTGTGAGCAGCTCTGGAGGTTCCCACCACAGATACTTATTTTATTGGTACAAGAAGACATTTGGGTATGAACTTTAAAAGAGCATCACACTTAAATTCCTGATCAGCTTTATAGCAAAAAATTATAGGGGCACTTTTACATACATGCTGGAACACCCTCACCATTCAAAAAAAAGCAAACAAACAGATTCCTCACTTAATAATTTACCTTTTTATCTTTCCCCACCAAAGTGAGCGGCTGCCATGTTTGAAGGAGCGTAATTAAATCTAATCATCTTCATCTGACACACAACGTTTTATTCACTGGAGATTTTGCATATGACATTATTTTCTGTACGTTGTGCTCTCTGTGATGTACAACCAAAATATCGATCTGTTTCTTTAAAAAGCCTATATCAAAAAACCATAATATGAAACGGCACATAACGCTAGACACATCCCTGTGGCGAAATGACGGAATATGACGGTTGTTACGTCAGATAATCCTGCATTACGCACGCAGCTGTGAACTGCAACCATCCTCTGTTGAATGCACGGAGCTGCTTCACCGTGCGGTCGTCATCCAGTACACATGTATGCAGCCTGCCTCTTAACTAGCACGGTCTCACCGTTTTGGGAATTCTCACTGCATCGTTTGCATGCTCTTTTAGAAACCACACAGCTTTCCTCACAGAAGGTTATTTTAAAAGCATACTGGTTCACTTTCTGCGGACTGTTAATAATCAGTTCCGTGGCGTGGCGCCTGCTTTAAGGGCCCCCACCGTCACTCGCATCAAGGGCAATCTCTCCTTACTTGCCGTCCGTTTATCTCTGCCGTGGCTGGGACTGGTTCTATTTGTCTGCCGCATGTCTCTCTTAATTTTATTCAGAGCAGACTTATTTCCTTGCTTCCCAGTGGCCTCATTTTTGTTCCCTCCGATTGTCTTGACTGTTTGGGACCTCCAGCAGCTACTATGGGGCTGTCACCGTGGGGACTGGGAGCTCCTTTTGTAGATGAGCGTCTCGGGCAGCAGTTCCGTGCTGCACTGGGAGCTCTGTGGCTCAGGGGGAGCTCAGAGCACGGGCACGGCACGTGGCCATGGCACTGCCCCAGGGGCATACCAACTCCAGCTCAGGCCCGTTTAAATGCTGGCTTCCTGGCGTAACCATGTCACTTACAATGCATGAATGAAGTTTGCTTTATTCCCTATATTTGCTCCAAGGTTACCCGTCCAGAACGGCAAACCCTCGCATCAGTGTTCACGAGCGCCAGCAAAGCCAGTATTCCCCGTCCACAGGCCTCTCCGGCGAGCTCATCCTGGCCGCCCCACTGCCTTCACCGCTCTCCTGAGGATGTGGCGGGGGAAGTGAAATATGGGCCAGCAGATCGAGGGCAGCAGGTACTGTAGGGGTTAAGGACATGGACTTGCATTCAGATTCAAATTCTGGTTTTAAAATAACCATAAAAGACAGTCTATGGAGATGCTGAACCTCCTACTCTGCAGAGCCTCCCTGCTACTTGGTGCTGGATATGTGTCAAGAAGGTTTAGAAGATGGATATTGGAACAAATCTACTGCAGCTATAGTCCCATAGAAGTATCCCGGATGGCTAAGAGGAACACTACACCGTACCTTTCTGTCCTTATCAAGGGGTGTCAATGAGTAAATGCATTTTAGTCACTTGAATTTTGATACATTTTGGTATTCCAGAATTTCACTTGGTGAGGTTACTTATAAATTACCAGTGTGCCAAGATAATATTCATATTTTCCCTTTCTGCACATTTTATTTGTTTTGATTTTGTGACATATTGGTCTTTAAGAAACCTCTGGTACGTGTGTGTGCTTTATACTGAAGTTAATGAAAAATAAATGGAATGACTCATTGAATAACAAGTAGTTACTGTACCATTCCACAACTTTATGGGAGAGAGCTTCTGTCAGGGAAATTGCTATTTGTAAATTTAGTTGTATGACCTGCCAAACTGGCATAAACTGACTTTTACCGTGTAGCTTCTAGTTCCCAAGGCCCCCTTGAGGGCAGGGGCACGGCTCTGAGTTAGGACCGTACCCGTGACTGAAAGCTTGCTGGTTCAAATCCCCTGTCCAGCAGACTGAGTTCACTGTTTGGCCCCTGAGCGAGGCCCTTAACCTCAGACTGAGTTCACTGTTGGGCCCCTGAGCGAGGCCCTTAACCTCAGACTGAGTTCACTGTTGGGCCCCTGAGCGAGGCCCTTAACCTCAGATTGAGTTCACTGTTGGGCCCCTGAGCGAGGCCCTTAACCTCAGACTGAGTTCACTGTTGGGCCCCTGAGCGAGGCCCTTAACCTCAGAC
>JABFEA020000038.1:23071824-23086805 GCA_019775915.2 Cyphomyrus plagiostoma
AATTTTATTACTTGCTTTTTTCTGTTTTTATTCACATTTTCCACCCTGTCCCAACTTTTTCTGATTTGGGGTTGTATTTTCTTAACCAATCAAACTTAAAACATTGTGGTAGCAAGAAAAAATAAATTTACCTGCTGAAGCTTCTGTAAGAACAAAAGGGCCATATTTCCTCGTACCAAATAGATCTGAGACCTATTTAATTGCTTTTCCTGTGAATAACAAGCGCATCCATAAAAAAAACTTCATTTTAATTCCTTACTGTAATTCGAAGAAAAAATTACTATGCTGAAATAGGACTGAATAGAAGCTGTTCATAATTTTATTGCATAAAAATTCACATTTGCAGGCCTTAAATAATAACCCATATGCTACCTTTAAAATTCCAGTTCAGTTGAAGATAAACTTTTATTATGCCCTAGTCTGACTGGAAAATCATTCACAGTGAATCATGTATTCTTTTGATACTGTGTGAACAATATGATGCCAATACGTTACATTTATAAGAAAATGTGCTACTGGCCCTAGGGGTTAACGGACTAAACCGCGTACATATATACGAAAAACTGATACTTACACTGTACCTGATGTCATCGTGCATGTAGCACACAATATAGGAAAATGGTTGATACGTGTATTAGGGCTCGGTGATATCAATGATGCATACACTTATCGTCAAATAAAGCATAAACGATGAGAAAATGAGAAACTTTAATAAACCGTTAATAAGGAACATTGGTTGATGGCACATAATAGCCAGTCACTTCAGAGAAATTAATGCAATTCCAACCAATCAAATGATAGGCTTTTAAGAACGGACAATCTATACCAAAAAAAAAAAATCGCAGGGTGGAGTTTTGGTGGAACGTGTTAGTTATGGAAGAGGTGAGCTCTCCTTTGGCGGAGACTTCAAGCAGCTGTGAAAAAGGCCTCAGCTCCGCAAAAACGACATCTTTTAATAAAGGAGATATTGTGGATGAACGAGGCAAAAAGAGCTCGTGGTGCTGTGGTACTTAGGCAAAGTCCGACATGCAACAGACCTGTGCTGCGTACAATAAGCAGTGTCAACCAAAACTGGAAACACTGCAAACTCATTCAGTGCATTCCGAACACAAGCGCTTACCGTCGCCCCTGCAACGTCAAACCCGTCCCCTGGATCGAGCAGCAAGCTTCAGTCAGAGGGGAAACCCCAGTGACAAACTGTACTGTTAGCACTTTCTGGTGTTATTTCTGTATCATTTATTTATTTGAATTAGATTTCAGCATGCAGTCCATTCAATGTGAGGTTATTTTTCATGTTCTGAAACTGTTTACGAGGAATCCTAAGGGAATTTTAAGCAAAAATGGAGCTTTGAAAGCAAGGGCATAACTTTGGAGCGAATGTGGGGGGGGGGGGGGTTGTATTGGCTGGTTTTGATTACCATGGGGTTACAGCATCGTGATAAAGCATTTCCTAAAAAGGGAGATTGGGGGAGGGAGGACTGGTGCGACAGTGAGATGCTGGAGGACCAAGGTGCTTCTGGCTGCCATCATGGTGTAAGCTTTCTCCTTCTTTCATGCTGGTGTTGAACTCAAGCCCATTACTTCCACTAAAAGGCCAGGGCTCTCCGACAGCACTCTCACCGGCCAGTGCGGCCATCTGCACTGCATGACGCACTGGCCAAAAACCACTGAGAAGGTGGTTTCCCAGGACTTGGATTTTATTTCCCTCAACAGGACAGACATGCTCACTGCAAGGTTCGAGGAGATTAAATTTAAAGCCGCCCTTTGGGTGTGACGACTCCACCAGGCGTTTGTGAAAGGCCTGGAGGAGTTCTGGCTTCTCCACCCATAATGGACAGTTCAGGTTTCCTATGGAATGTTTTGAGTCATGTCCTGCTAGATCCATGGGTTACCCAACACCCTTTGTTATATCTCTGCCGGTATTGCTTGCATTTCCAGTGAGCTGAAGAGTGCAGTGAGAGACATAACGGTCCGCGTTATTAGTTCTGCCATGTGGGAACCTAAAACATTCATGTGGGAGACAAACCTTTGCATGAAAAAACAGCAGCGGCTGCCTGATGTTCTTCCACTCTCTCTACTCACCTTTGGTATCCCTTCAGACGGAGGGTTATTATTTTTTTCATGTTTTTTTGAAAGCAAACCACATACTTTAGTGTGAAGGTTGGTTGTTATACCAGAACATTAAACACACACANNNNTAGCTTATGAGAAAAGGCAAAGTGGTCCAATATGGATCTCCCCAAAAGCAGAGGTGGAGATGAACACTGACACGCTCGTGATCAAAGGTAGCCTTGCCCAAGACGCTTCAGCCATCGCACCAAACCCTAACTACCACAGTGCTACGTTGGGCTTACACTCCGCATAATGCCACTGAATAATTCAGCTGATTCTGCACAAACAGTGTGAATGAAAGTGGGAAGAAGAGACCCGTGTTATCTGCGTGGCACTTCCCAGTCCGTGTGCAGGCACCCGTGTAGATATTTGAAGGAAGGACCCAGAGAGTTTTATGAACAACGGGTAGCTTTATGAAATTTGGATGCTAATATAGGTGGGAGCAGGTGTCGGCGAATGGAGGTGTGGAGTACTGCCCTCTTAAATATACTTCAATATCCTGAGTGCTCATGTTTATATTATGACATCCAGTGGCTTTCATAACATTTTTCTCCAAGTCTGGATCCCTGATTCACTCACCTCCTGACCTCATGCTACTGCATCTGTACGGCCAGGTATTTGCCGAAGGTATGGGGGCGTCTTGCTGAAGAGCAAAAGTTCTCCGTAGGAGATTTAGAAGTGAACTCCTGGACAAACCCTCAGTCGCGTAAGCAGATAAGTCACCGGGCCTCTGCGCTTATTATACTGTGGATATACTGGGCACAAATCAAGCTCGTCAGATTCCAGTCCCACATCTAGGGGTTTGATACACTTGCAACGCTGGTTAGAATTAAGGGTTTATCACAAAAAATGAGCAGAACTTAATGCATTAGGTACTACAGAATTATGTCCACCATTTCAGATTTGCCCACCTGGTTAGTGATGCTATGCTGTAGCATGAAGAGGTAAGGAGGCTGACGCTGGGATTCTCACACACTCAGAGCTGGGTAGGAAAAAGGCAAGCCAGAGGAACACACCCACAGCCCAGCTAACTTTGCTCAGGAACACTTTAGGTCGTGTGTATCGAGTCCCTAAATGAGGTTTGAAGATCTGAAATGGTTAACAATGACTGACACCTTCCCTACAGGACACCCTCTGTGCCTAAGAGAGGGAAAATAATCATTTAAATAACAGATACCTGGTTACACTTTACTTCAGTGGGAGCAAATATGTAGTATTGCACTCTTACTTAATGTATTCATTAACCAGAAACAAAGTGTTAGCTACGTATTAAACATATGTCTGTTAATCATTAATCAGTACTCAAAGATAATGCTTTTCATGCAGTTAATATATTTATTCATGGTTTATACTTGAGTAGTAACTGAGTTACTATGTTATTTGTGCCTCTTCAAGTAATGTGTTACCAAATACCATGTATGCTCATATCGTGCATACAGCTTACTAGCAATGACACAAATGGTAGTCATTTTCTACTCTACTACAAGTATTTAAGGACTGATAATCTTTACCGTCAAGCAGATTACTTTCTACAAGGGAGTATATAAGTATGACTAGATATAGCTTTGGCAAATGTGGTCTACATTTTGTGGTATAAATAATAAAGAAGGACTACCACACCTGGCAAGACGAAAGCAGTGCGTTTCTGAAATCACCCCTACAGATACAAATGATCCCTAAAGGTTAAGAGTGTTTCTCATTGGTGTTTTTACCGCTGACTGGACACCCGTCAAGAGACCACAAACCTCATGCTCCCATGTGCCAAAATACAGTCATTTTCCACCCACAATTCTCCATATGCCTGCATTGATTTCATCCATTAGCAGATTTTTTTTAAGCATTTACTATATATAAGTGACATGATAGAGCCATTGGCATGAGGCAGATGGTATAATGGCAGTGAGAATGTTCCAGAACAGCGTTGGAAGGTAAACTATTCATTGAGTTCCTCCAGTGAAAAAGCATCAGCTAAATTGCCCTGTATTGCGGCATCAGATATGCAGCTAAGAGGGAAAATTAGCATCCATCAACATTAACTCCCTCTATGGAATTAATATCTGAAGATGTGCTTTTTTTGTACTGTTACAGGATATGAAGACATAAGCTGAGGCAGTGGTCCCTGCCCAGTATCCTGGAAAAAGATATTTGGTCAAAACTAAAGAACATTAATCCATCTGAAATGTAAAGAAAAAGAGTGAAAGAAACTTCTGCATGTGACTGTGTGCTTTTCTCTCCATGTAACTGGTATACAAATTACTCTTCTGATAGGACCTGTTACGTAAAAAATACAGAACAATGGTGTAACAACATTCCAACATTTCCTAGAACATAATATCCCAAGCAAGTGGAACTGCTTCAAAACTGCAGTGAAACTTGCAGTCTGAAGATAAGCGTCAATGAAAGGCGTGGCTTCCCCGTCCTATGATAATCACACACAGCGTACACTATAGCGTCAATGAAAGGCGTGGCTTCCCCTGTCCTTTGACGATCACACAGCGCACACTATAGCGTCAATGAAAGGCGTGGCTTCCCCCGTCCTTTGACGGTCACACAGCGTACACTATAGCGTCAATGAAAGGCGTGGCTTCCCCGTCCTTTGACGATCACACAGCGTACACTATAGCGTCAATGAAAGGCGTGGCTTCCCCTGTCCTATGATAATCACACACAGCGTACACTATAGAAACTGCACGGATGCTCTTAGCCTCCTAATCCTCACAACCCTGCAAATTGGCATTTCCTTAAAGAAATGTTAGAAACAGACAAACAGAGCTGCTTAGCAAATATTTTTAAAGCTTCATTTTCATTAAAAAGGTCTAATATGTGTGCAGTTAAATGGACGACATCCAAAACTCTCATCTGTGCGTGAATAATGGTGTCTTTATTTTTTTAGTCTGGAGCTCTGTTTTTCTTCTGGAGACTTCTGTCACTCAGTCATGTCCCTCCCCAGTCTCCCAGTGGGATATACCTTCCCGTTGCTCCCCCGGCCACCATCGCCGTGGCCGACTGGGTGTGTCATACCCGGCTAACTGCGGGTGCCTCTGATACACATTATGGGACCAGGCCCGAGGTTCACGGGGTAGAACAGGCAACCACATATAGCTGACCTTGTTTACAAACTAATGTAACGGGTGGCAGAGATTTGTAAAAGAATGCACTGGAAGGGGCCAAAATATAAATAACATCTTAACAAACCAAGTGTTTCTTAATGGAAAACAAATGTTTGAGATTCAGCAATTAACCATGCTGAACCCAGTCAACAGAGATGTTTTGTTGTACCCTGGTAGCGACCACTTAGTGCTGTAATTAAGGGCCAGGAACATCTGATAATATTCGCCAGATGTCTGTGATGCTCCGCTAATACTGAGGCTAAAAATTGACCAGCTGGATATGTCTATTTCTCCAAACAGCTTCTCTGCTTCTTAAATATTAAACTGCAGCAATAACAATTCACGGTAGCAGCATTGCTTGCTAGGTTTGGGAAAGAGAAGCGAAAAGGGAAGCAGGACAAAGGAGGATGGACTGAGAGTGCAATGGGGCCGTCACGCGACAAAACGGAAAAAGGGTTCGGATCTTACGCTGTGTTGCATTGTGGTCCAGACCTTCCTCTGGTAAGCAGCGAAAAAGAAGGAAAAGAAGAAGGGAAGATTTAGTTAAAAAAAGAAAAGTAGACGCATCAGTCAGAGAAAGGAGGGGAAACATACCTGAACAGGAATACAACATATATGCATTAGGAAGGGAAACAGGATGTAACGATTTCTACTCCACTGCTTCCTTGGGATACAATGCAGTACATGTCCATCTCACCCACAATCATAGGGGCCCTGTTCAGCATAGATCTGTGCTGCTGTCACTCAATTCAAAAGTGGAGAGTACTGGTCGATCTCTAAGAAAGGACTTCCTGTAACACCCCCACTAACCACCAGATTGGTGAAAAAGAAAATGGCTCCAAATGATGCAGCTTTCAAGTGCAATTCTGAGGGTCTGCTACCTTTTTTGGTACCAGACATTCAGAAATCAATGTTACACTTAAATGGCACTTTTCAAGACACCCAAAGCACTTTAAGAACCAATAAGGAGTCACTCCACCCACTTAGGTGATGCTACGGCAGCCAATCTGCACCAGGCACTCACCACACCATTTGAATGGGTCACAGTGCCCAATTTTAGCCCCTACTCTTTTGAACGACGCCCAGGGATCATTCATGACCTCAGAGAATCAGCTTTACACCTCACCCAAAGGGTGGCACCATTTTTACAGCAATGTGTCCCCATCACTGCACTGGGGCATTGGGGTCCACACTGGCCACAGGATGGGCTAAGCTGTGAGCAACACAAACACCTCTTCCAGCAGCAGCTCAGCTTTCCCAGTTGGTCTCCCATATGGATTCCTTAGTTTTAACTGCAAGTGGTATATAGCTGCTGACATATCAGTCGTCCACAGTAATAAGAAAAACAGCCCAGTGCACATTCATCACGAGTGGTACAGATGAAACAACTTTGCATGGTGACTGAATTACCCAGCGTGACATAAGTAGCGAAAGCAAGCTGATAGGATTCATCAGTTTAATTTGAGGTGATTTTTTTTGGTGAGAACAAAGAATTTACAAAAAAAACAAAGATATATAATAAACATAGAGAACGGAGATTGCCATTTTATGCTGGAAAGGTCCTTGGAGCATGACATTTACCTTACAAGCACTGCTTTACTCTGAGGCTGGATTACAAACTTTTTTATTACTTGTAGATGTCACGTGGCCCTTGGAACGCTACAGCGTGACGGGATAGCAGTTTATCTAAGGTGATAAATGATCTTCATAAGGATGCAGGGAAGTCCTGAGATGCACATAAGCACATTAATCTAGTCCGAACTATAGCCGTGTCACATATTCCAGACCAAACATACCCTTTCACTCAACTTATGGGAAAAAAAATGAAATGGGTGTTTATTTTATACTGCAGGGCATTATGTGTTTTCTTATTTGAGAACAAGGGCTATGGACCTGCAGCTTATCTGAGAACTTATTGTTTGAGTCCCAAGAAGGTGTTTGCTGTATCCTCGAGTGCGTTTCTTCAGCAGGAGAAAATTAGTAACACTGCACAGGGAAAGAAGAGCTTTCTGCTAATGTGCAAACCTGACTCACAGGGAAAGGATGCTTCAAGGGATCCATGATAGAGAGAGAACTGAGATATTACAGACGATGTTACTCCACTGAAAAGCAGTCATGTGATCTCCCTCAGCGCTTCCTTTATGGGCTGAGCTTTCGTAACGCATCAAAAGAACAAATGAATGCATTAAAGCAGCTTTTAAACATTCATGCCTCTAAAATATTTTCCTTTTGTTCGTCAAATGACTGGAGGACGGTGAATAAAACATCAGTTCCTTTAGAGTGTCAGAATTGAAACTGTAATAAAGGAAATTCATTACCCTGCTCCTGTTTACTTATGACCTTCCCTGAAGAAGAGATGCTATGCGTACACAAATATGAAAGAACAACAATGGATGGAAAATTATTGACGCACAGCGTTGCACCCCAAGGTATAACCAATGTACCCCAATGTCTGCAAAATCAATAGTGACTGTGAGCAGGTGACTGGTACAAAGGGTCCATTTTCAGGTTTCCAGGAGGATAAGATGGTGATCCGGCGAATCTAATCAGGAGAACCTGCTCACGCTGGTCACCGGGGACACAGACCCAGCTCTGCACAGATGTCGTGGGAACACTGTGGGGGGGGGGGGCTCACTTACCAGTCTGTCCAGGCTTGTGCCGGCCGCTGTGGTGGGCCTCTCCTCTGGGCTGTAAGGTCTAAAGCGGGCGTTGAATACATCCGAGATGCCTCGGCTCGAGCGGCCATTCGCTGCAGGCTTTGGCTGCCCACATCCTTGAAAGACCTGCAATTAGAGGAAGAAGCAGAAGCAGTTGCTAAGCAGTGGGGAGACGTGACTTTGCTTCTGCAATCATACATCAGCAGAGCCGAGCGGCGCCCAGGGAGGGTAGAGGCGAGGTGAGTTACCACCCGGAATGGCGCCATTCTGCACGTTTCCTCGTTTTCTGGTTGAGGAAGGTTTTCAATATAGTTCGGGCCTCAAACACGGGTCAAAAATTTCAGAGAAAAGGTAAAAAACTGAAAGTCTTGAATGTTGATCAACGCTTCACCTATTCATCTGTGTGTGATCATGTTTATATGAATAACATCCTTTTAAACTGACTGAAATTAATCATTCACAAAAACGCACACACTTCCTGTCGAAAGAAACATTCCACTTCCAGACGTCTGCTTCAAAACAAACGTACAAGAAAAATTTGGGAGACAAGATCCACTTTTCATCTGGAAACGAGTCAGGGGCCATACTGATCCATTTTGAATGAATGCCAGTCACATGGGAATTAACAGAATGTGTGATTGGTCCTTTTCATCCATTGAAGTGAATCTCCACGGAGTAGAGTGTAGATAGTGTCAGTTATCAGTTCTGTGAAATGCTGAGTTTCAGAATGGCTTGAGATAGCACACCGAAACTGCAGATTTCAATATTATTTATGGGATTTGATATTATCTCTGCCTGCAGATGATTCACATGACATTCATATATTGGTGCTCTCTCTCATAAATCCTCTCCTTCCCACAGTTTTAGCAACAATATTAGAGTTCATGATTCAAAGACTTCTAAATATCGAGGAGAGACGCCGTGAAATACCCTTTGAACTGATACTTACCCTTTGCCATTCTGCACGGCCAGCATTCCTGTCTTACAAATCAATTCCTAACACTTCACTCTGGTTTGTGAACCACGACCGAAGATTCAATAGAGCACAAACAACACGTGTCTGTGGCGAGCTGCTGCACTGCTATTTCAAGGGTCCCGGTCTTCAGAAATTGAGGTTTATTTTTCCCCATGAATAGAGAGGAAGCACTAGGTTCAATGACAGAGACTGTAGCTCTTTAAAAGCCACCCCCTCCACCCTGGGGAGGTGTCTGTGAGCTTAACCTTTAGTTGACACAAATCTGATTGCCCTCCCAGTATGGTCTGATGCCACCAGTTTAACTCCGCTGGTCTCCAGCCCAGATGATGATGAAGTGCTTTAATGATATGCGTGACTTTTGCATGAGGGGTCCAGCCTCCCGGCACTGCCCACCTATTTGCCACCGTGATAGCAAATCAGGGACACACCAACACCAGGGTGCAGACGGAGCTTTTTCCAACTTCGCCAGCCTGAACGAAGCCACTTACCCAGTTCTGCATTAATGCTCCCTTTCGTCATGTGCAGACTGCGTTTATCCTTCTCACTAGACAGGAATAATAATAAATTCTACATTTCTTGGGTTCTAGGAACATGTGCCATAAAGCGACCAAAATTTTCAAATTTTGCTACTCCGGGACTAATCACTCAGATATACACATAAAATGCTGTGTGCTGTATTGATAAAAAATGAACTTATAAAAATGCTATTTATGAGTTTGGACTTGTCCCAAATGGCCCCCAAAAAACTGTATTCTCTCATATTGTTTTAAACACGGTACAATAATATGCACACGGTACAATAATAAAACTATGATATTCACTTATTGGCAGGAAGGAATTTGATAGACTCAGGGGAGGGCAGTGTTCCCATAATGCCGATATTCCTCTTTTACAGACGTGTGTGCAGCATCCTTCAGTCACATTAGTATAAATGTCGCGCAGACTTTCAGGAAATGGCGAGCGACCATGAACGTGCACATGGGCGCGGCCTAAGCTCGCCAGCCCTGTTACGAGAAACCAACTGTCGTATTTCAACGTGACCTTAGCGAAAGCTGCGGCACGGCCAGAGGGCACGGTCGCATTTATCGTCACATCAGCGGGCCTCTCTTTTTTTCTACATGCTGCAACAAAACTGTCTGGCAGCAACTTGCCAAATCAACAATTAAGCGATACGTGCAGCGATATATCAGGATTTCAAGCCAGTATATCAAGCAGAGGTAAGTCAATGCTGTCAGAGTACAAATGTGAAATTCCTTCATTTAATATAGCAACAGTAACTTAAAAAAAAAATCTTTCAGGAAAACCATATATCAATGTAAGCATGAAAAGAAGGGATAAAAGCAAAGGTCGGCAGACAGACCTTGGAGGACACCTGCACGCTGTTGTCCTGCATATTCATGATGGCCTCTGAGATCTTGACGTCGATGGGTTCCATGACGGCCTCGATGTTGAACGGCCCCTCTAGCCTCTCCGCCACAAGCAACAGGGCATCTGACAACAATGGAGGCAGAAGGGAAGTTGAGCTGGACCCTGGACCCTGCGTGCACGCAAACAGGCACGTGAGCAGGCGTACACGCACGCATACACATACACGCACACGCATACACATACATGCACACGCATGCACGCAGTCCTCTGGCGAGGGTCAGCAGGCCTCAGCCTGACAGATGCCAGCCGTGTGTCAGGGAAAAGCCGAGCGTTGCTACGGTGACATGTCAACTAGCCTTCCCACTCATTTCCCTCCTTTTAAATTTGATTTAACATCCTAGACTATAAAAAAACATGTCTCTGGCACAGGAAAACTGGATGACCTCCTCGAGTTTGTCTGGAAAAAAAAGTGTCGTAAACATGAACAAAGAGAAAAGGAGAGTTTTTAAAAATAAAACAGGCTTCATGACACTTCCCAGAGAGACAACTTATATCCAACTGAGCTGAAGGATAGAAGAATACTATTTTATTTTTACGAGACCACTCCTGCACAGAGGAATCACAGGTATTGCCAGTTATTTTTAGATTAATGTAAATACAAGTGTCTATGCAATTGGAGACGTCCTTTGCATCATCCCTAATTGTGGCTATTGTTCAGTTAAAAATACAAGTGCAATCTAGTAGCTGGTTTAGATACTGTGACAAGTAGCCTGCACAACCTTTGTCCCGAGAGGTCTTATTAGTGCAATACACAGGGGTGAAGATTAACAAGGGACTAAAGTCACCTCATCATGGGCTAGAGGGGTGAGGAAAGTGTCAGTGGTCTGCAGGGAGGCAGAGCTGGAGACGGGACCCACTCCGGAGTCTGTGCCAGCAGGAGGTGTGCTCTCGTATAACGCGGGGAATTAAAACACTAAACATGCTTTCTCACTTCCCACATCCTGCTGCCTGCAAACTAGTGCCAAAATTAAACTCAGGGAAAAAAAGGAAATTACTGATGATTCTGTCTCAGTTATGACTGCTGGAAGAAAAAAAAAACAAGTAATTTCATTGACAGTAAATATTTCACATATATTAAGACAATATGACACATTTTATTCAATATGTAATAAAAAAAAACATTAATGCGCTAAGCAAAATGTACAGTAAACATTCTGAAAAGATTCTGATCCAGCCGTGAAACTGTAAAAGACCCAACTGCCAAAAGCTCAGATCCAAATAAAATAAAGCAATTTTATTTGCTCTCAAATCCATTCAGGAGTTATTTCAAACATCACATTTTCCGTGTGCAAATCCATCTACTCATAAACAAGCCTCTCCCTGCGGACAAAAAGGAAGCACTTTCCATAAAATGTAGACTGATCCTCCTCATAACTGCTGACTTCCCCATCTCCTGTGCTGAGCGCTGTCAGAGGGAAAGCCCCCAACCTCCAAGCTGCCCGCTCCTCTCTGCTAAAAACTCTGCCTCCCCAGCCAGGAATCGCAAACCTGCCAGCCCTCAGAAAGTGAAACTTAAAGACTTAGGTATCTAATGGCTAAATTTAGGATTTTCAAAACAGCAACACCAATAGAACAATTTAACCAATATTAAAAAATCCATCCATCTATCCACTTCAGCATGTCTTTGGACTGAGGGGAAAACCAGAGTAGCCAAAGGGAACCCCACAATGACACAAGGACAACATGCAAACTCCGCAACATTGGTAAACAACAGAAATAATGCCATAAAATCCAAAAAAAAATAAATAACAAATAAATAATCATTCATGGCCTCTGGCTGTCAGGAAAGGCCAACCTGGATCTTAATAATGTTGTTTTCATACAGAATAAAGTCAGTCAGGTTTGGGCAGGAAATGGCTTCTTTGAAAAATTTTGGATAGAACAACAAGGCAAATGAGTGAATAAATGTAAACCTTGGCTGGGTCAGATCTAAAAAAATACTAATGAGGACATTCATTTTGAGCATAGGTACAGTACTTATGAAGACGATGCTAATCTAACAAACTAGCACCCTCTCCAGTGCAGCTGAACCCTCTATTCATGTATATCTCCACTTATTTCAATTCAGCGCAATACTTATTGTTAGGAGTCTCATACGCACAGTCAGGTCAGTCTGCCAATCAGAGGCAAAACAATCGGATTCCAGAATAACAATCAGCATAAATCACTGAGTATTATATTCAAATCCACCACATGCAAATTACTTGATCTTTCATCGGTCAGAATTCCTGTATAACGATATAAAGTTTATTTAGCTATCTCGCTTTTAGTGGAATCGGCTACGATATGCGAGAATTGTTTACAGGACAAAACAATGAGAAGTTTTTTGCGTAACCTCCTTCAACACAGTGTGTTGAAATACATGAGTAAATACATGGCCGGTTCGCAGAAGGCTGCATACCTTGGGATTATTTTGTTGCTACCTGCGTGGAATAAAACCGGAAAGCCTCGGTGTGTATTTTCAAGTTGTGCCGACTAACACGCCAGACATCTGAACCGTGGCCTCGTAAGGGAAACGGGGATATAAACCCAGCCAAGAGCTCAGTTACAAAGCCAGTGCGCTGTGCTGTGGTGTGAAACCACAAAAAAATGATTAGCCCAACTTCAATCAATCAGACGGTAACCTCAGACAGGAGGGGCAAACAAGCACTTGCGTCCTGCATTCCTCTCAGATACATATAGCAGTATGCGTCCTCTCAATAGTGCATTATCAAATAGCAGCCGCAACTTAAAAGTGCAGCCGTGTCATTAAAGGTTGGTCATAATTGGTTATACATTACAGAATGACAGACACGCATCCTCCAGCAATAGACAGAAATAAATATGCTTTAGAATGAAATTCGCTTATATTGAAGCATAAGTGATTTCAATGCCTCTTTTGGACATTTTGGAGAAAAAAATAACAGGGACATACTCAGCCAGCTGGAAAATGCTTTTTATCGGCTGAATAATGCAAAAGAGCATCGCCTTGTTTAACAGCAACAGAGGAAGCCCATTCGCTGAAAAAACATCACTTTTCTCACTGTAAAAAAAAAAAAAACATTACTTTCAAACTAGACATTTTTCCTCTGGATAGTTCCTGCTCTCTTTTTTTCTGAGAACAAAACTAATAGTCTATATCTACACTTAAAAAAAAAAATCATTTCTACTCGGTGACCCCCAGCTTTGTATCCTGATTTCAATTCAGTGTTTTCATTACTTTTTTTTTCTTCAAAAATTTACATCTAAATGCTTTTAATTAATTGAGGCTAGTTTCAGGTTTCAAGCCATGTCGTTATTTCTCTTGTCAGCCCAGCGCTGCGGTGAATGTTTATTCAATGACAGGTTAAAAAAGGACCTTCGAGAGCGCACAGAAAGTCATAAATCCAGCCTTAATGGCTGCAATACGGACAGCACCACCGCATCGTGCTTTTCATGGTTCAAGGCAGCCGCCGGCCGTTTTTAAACACAGAAACCCAGATAGTCGCTCTCCTTGTGGATAAACGCTGTGCTTGAAAGCCATCCGTCACCGGCGCCGCCTCCTTCCCTCGCAGCAACAAGCGTCTTTTGCGCATCGCTGTTATGCCGCACACAGTCCAGCGCCTTTCCGAACCTTTGTTCGCCTAGGCTACCATAGCGGCCTTCTGGGGGAATCGGTCCCATAAATGGCCCGGCGATGGCAAATTTCTTTCATTTACTGCATTTTCCGTCCAGTTTCCTCTCCCGATCCGCCTTCCAGGTGTCCCTGCCGTCGCTTACATTTACAAAGAACCTTCAAATCGTCTACAGTACCTCGGGAAGGCCATTGCTACTGTGATTTCACGCATACTAACACAAACATTACAGGGTACAATTAATAATAATTATTTAAATACATATGCAATCCATTTGTGCTTCTTCACACTGGCATTTGCGCATAAATAAAAACCGCATTTCGAATATACAATAATTGAAAAATGATTTTTTTTGACATACTGTAACATAAACCTCATTTATGTAAATAGGAAACATAAAAACTGCCTTTTTGTACTTGCAGATATTTATTAGCTAGACCTTGGAGATTGCAATTAATCTAATCATCATGTTAAATGCCCTTATAAATAAACCATCATCTGCTGGTGTTTTGCGGTATGTGCATTAATGAGGAAAGCAAAGAAAACCGTCCCGGCAGCAGTGAGCGAGGACATCGCCAGCTGACGCGGAACCTCGGGCGGACCTACAGCATCCTGTCTGGCTGCGATGGGACCGTCGTGGTCCAAAGGGAGCGGAATATCTGGTGCTGCGTTCCATTTACCTCGGAGGTGAGAGGCCGCAGCTGAGCGTGACGTCACACCCGATTTAACCGCGTTCCAGTACAGCAAGTCGCAAAGTCATTCGGCAAGACCGAGGACCTGTTACAGCTAATCAAGAATTCTTGCTTAGCCGGACAACACAGACAGAGGAGACTTATGGGGATGTGGCATTGAGAGCCTTGTGGGGGGGGGGGGGGCGGTGGATGGTGCAGACTGTGACTAGTGGCGATGGGCCGGGCCGCAAATAAGACTGTTAACATTTATTGGAGCAGCCTAGGGGGCTCAGCTGGTCAGCAGACGGCAGAAGCTCTCTCCAGCATTAAGACAGGAGGAGATGAAAGACAGGATGCCCACAAGAGCTCCCAGCTTTGTACCCGCGACTGAATAGCGCATCATGACAACACTGACCCCCCCACTGCCACCCGCC
>JABFEA020000038.1:23086905-23104145 GCA_019775915.2 Cyphomyrus plagiostoma
ATGACTGCCCCCCACGACTGCCCCCCACTCCGAGCAGATCCAACCAGAGAAATGGGAGAGTAAGCACGATCTTCCCAAAGAGCATACCAAGGATTTGATGTACCTGTTTTTCTACAGCTTTCATGTCCATCTCTCCTGCGTTCACCACACATTCACAGGGCAGAATCCAGCAGGAGGAAACCTTTTCATCAGCGGAAGACAGCAATGTGACCTCTTTTTTTTCTGTGGCAATCTAAATGAACTGTTTTGTTTCCTTTAGGGGCTAGGACAACGGAAAAAAAATTAGGTCTCGAAAATTTTTACAATTTGTCAGAACACTTTATTTTAATGGGAGTACATGTATTTGTTTCTTGTTAAAATGTCTGTCATTCCCTGCATGTTTCTTTGGCGCATTAGTGTTAGTTCTGCTTATGGCACTGCAACCCCACGAAGAGAAAAACGTTATACCACACCACCACCATGTAACATGTCTGCCTTCCAAACGGGAGCGATTCTCACACAAAGCTAGATTGTAGCCTAACTGCAGTTTAGTCTGTTAAACTTTTTCATGCCTCGCACATATGAAATACAATAAATTGTGTTAAATTTATAATGCGCTTACAGTGGACTTTCTTATCCTAAAAGGATTTAGTTGGGATATTAGTGCTTTTTTTTCTTCACTCATATGTCTGTGTTTTCTTTTACTGTTGACCTTGCCTACTGTAGCATACTGGGCAGGCTAGCAGCCGTGAAAAGGTCTCACTGTTGATCCTGATGTCGATGCAGGGATGCAGTTTGCCTGGAAGGCTGACATCTGGATTCTTGTGGAGGTGCAAAATGACCTTTTTGTGAGAGGCCCCTTTGGCCGCTGGAACTCGGTTACATTGTTTGTTTTGGTTGGATTTAATCATGGTCAGCTCTCAGAGAAATACTCGCACTCCTGGTTAAAATTCTGCTTCACGGATGCTTTTGGAAGAAGCCCTCCACCCAAATAGGGGAAAAAAGGTAGGAAAAAACAGCAGTGACTGTCACGCCGCCAAAATGGTATCATGCATCATCCAGCAGCTTATCCTGGTCAGGGATATGGGGCCTAAAATTAATGAAAAAAAAATCACAATTTTAAAAGAAGATATTCTGTTTACTGGAAGTGGCAAATATAGCTTACATCCATATTTAAAAAAAATAGAAAAGCTATTAATCATATTACTAAAAGAATTACATATTAATCTGTCAGGTAAATTCATATCTGATATAATTCTGGTTGAAACCTTTGCTTGGTGACCTAAAATACCTATACATTTAATACCTAAAAATGACTTGTCATTCAAGTCAGGAGGTTGTCACATCCTGCCTGTCACGTTCACCTATCTCCTCCCTAGCGTGACCCTAACAAGCAACGCCTGTTACTAGTTTGTCTTACCTCTTGTTCGTAACCCTCATGTTAATCACTCCCAGCTGCCTCTTGTTAGCTCCCTTGTTAGTTTCGTATTTACGTGTTTCCCAGTCATGTGATCATTGATATTCATTGATATTGAACCCTCCTCTTGTCTGTGTCCTTCCTGGTTGTCAGTCCTCTGGTTTTTGATACCTCACAGTCCAATCTGTTTCCAGATTCTGTTCATTTAAGTTCAGTAAACCCCTCTGGTTTTGCCCCAATGCCTGCCCTCAAGTCATGAGAGAGGTTGCATACAATAAATTCATACTCTGGAATGCTTTCACAGATAAAAGATAAACACCTTTACGTTTCAGGCATGTGGAGCTACTTGAAAACCGACTGAAAAAAACATGCAAACAATGTCTACACGGCAGAAAATAAAATAATATCTTCCAATTAGCTCTGTGGCATTCTTAATGGGAAATGAACCACCTATAAATGGGTGAGTATTAAATATGTTCTAATGTATCAAAATATTAATGTACTAATATTAATGTACTAATATTTTGTTGCTTCCTGCCTTGCACCTGTAGCCTCTAGGATATGCTCCAGACCCCCTCCAAGCCTGAAATGGACAAGTGGTTACAGAAAATGGGCATTATCACATATATAAAATAACCTTTTGATTACAAATGGGAGAGCATGTCTTCATCTGAGCTTCATCTGTTTGTTGTTTTCCTTGTGTTATTTGGAAACTTTGGTGAGAATCTAACACTGGACCTATCAGACAAATCAAACACAGCCTTCATGTGCAGGAGGCTTGCTAATCCCTTGTAATCCAAATGAAACCATCCAAGAGCAGATTTTGCAGCATCCTGAGGCACAGACCACCAAGAATTCACTTTCTGTTCTGAACAGATGACAGCACAGTGTTTTTTCAGCATGAAAAGGATAATATAATTGGCAGAAATACAAATTATATCAGAATGCCTGAAATACACAGAAAGGTACACGGAGTGTTTGGGTTGGGGGGGGGCGGTCATGGCTACCTTTTCAAAATTCATTTTATCCTAAGTGGTAATGACCCCGACTCAAAGTGCCTCAGTGTCAGACAACTTTATTACCTTCTAGTAAAGTTCTGAATAACAATCACATATAAAGCAGCCTTAATTAAACAACTAGAGGCACATTAACAACAGAGGGATACTTTTGTTTGTTTTCACAGTCTTGCACAGATGACTGGAAAAAATGTGACAATGATACCTGGGAAAGGTATTAAGAAAAAAATACTCTATCAGGCAATTGCCATTTCTGCTTCAGTAACACTTCAAGGGCAGGAAACTCCGAACTTATAGCAAACGTGATAAACAGCCTGCATGGTTGCTGATTTTTACACTCAGATGGTTGTAAACACGGCTTCAAATCAAGGCTATAAGATTTTCTGCATGCATCATAAAGTTTAATCAGCTACGAACAAGTAATTCAGACCAACTTTCATTCACTTTAATAAAATTCAATAACCTCCCCAGGAAGATAAAATCCAGGCTGCCCAAGCTTAACACAAAAACAGGGGGTAGACATACGTGTCCACAGTCACTCGTGTATGTATACATTGATTTTTTTCGATTTATTGGAAGACAGGAGATTTGCCCTCTTAATTGTCTGCACGCTGACATGCTGTGACAGACACGTATACTCTCTGACCTACATATCTGCCTAAGGATTCCTACCTGAGAGACAGCTGCTGAGTGTGGATGGGTTGCCAATGTCCTCATTAAGCAGTGCATGGGTGGGAAAAGCGAAGGATGCATCGGAAGGACGAAAGACGAAAGGTCTTCCTTGCCACGTATGGAGAATGTTCCAGGCAGATAAAACACTTGTCCTCGGTGCTGGGGAACGGAGACCACATGACACTCCCCATTGGAGGGGCAGCTGCTTTGAAGTTCCTTAGATGGCCATGATCAGTGAGAGGCCAAACTGGGTCAGCACAGACCTCTATGAGTGGCACTCAAGCCCTGAAGGCTACTCAGCATCAGAAGGTCCTCTGATCCTGGAATATGTCCTAGAAAAAGGGTATGTTTGTATATGTATATGTGTGTGTGTGTGTGTGTGTATATATATATATATATATATACTGTATATATATACTGTATATATACTGTATATATACTGTATATATATATATAATAGCACCTCAAGAACGACTCCTCATGGGAACAGGGTGACATATCTGATACTTAATAGATCTTTTAATTAAGTTCATCAATACCACACACACAAAGGTTGACATGTATATATTCATATGGAGTACTATTTGATAGTGCAGAACATAAGAGCTGACACAAAACAGGAAAGATTATACTGCAGTTAAATGTGTAAGAAAAGTAAAAAGCAGAAACCGTCTCACATGCTCTGCTCTAGAACACCAAAGACCTCTACTGTCTGCTGCTGACCTTCACAGAGGAACATACTCGTGTGTCAGAAAGGAGCTTGGAGGGAGCAAGAACGTGGGCTATCTGGCAGGGAGCAGGGTGGGAGCAAAAATGTGGACTATCTGGCAGGGAGCAGGGTGGGAGAGAAACGTGGACTATCTAGCCTTTAACAGGGAGGGAGCAAAAATGTGGACTATCCAGCTGGAAACAGGGAGGGAGCAAAAACGTGGTTCATCTGGTCGGTAACAGGGAGGGAGCAAAAATGTTGACTATCCAGCTGGTAACAGGGAGGGAGCAAACATGTGCACTATGCGGCCAGTAACAGGGAGGGAGCAAAAACGTGGACTATACAGCTGGTAACAGGGAGGGAGCAAAAACATGGACTATCCAGCTGGTAACAGGGTCGGAGCAAAAATGTGGACCATCTGGACGGGAGCAGGGAGAGAGAAAAAAACATGGACTCAGGACTGAGCTGAGAAATACTGCTTTAGGGATGATTGGACTAAGTGGGCATGGTGAGACCGCTTGGCGCTGATTCAAATGTGTTCTTTTGGTAAGAATGTTAGCGAAGTGGTTTAGGAGCTTGTTGGGATCCAGTTGTGGCAGCCTAAGTCCCAAGGAGGGACAGGCACTTTATACCCCTGTGAAATGTACTTAACTTATACAGCCCCAATAAAACACAGTAATATCCTGCTATTGAAAGGATAAAGTGCAAGGCACTGACTCATATAAATGTGTTTGATGAAAGATTTTTTATGTATAATATGAATTAGTTTTAGTTACAGGACATAATCTGTTATTTTGGGAGGAGATGCAATGGAATCCTCTTTGATGAAGCCACGGGCTAAAATGCAACACGGCAAAGCACAAACTCCATAGGATATAATTACTAATAGGAAATGGGAAACATAAGACACACTTTAAATGACTGTCACTAAAACTCTTTTGTTGGTGGAGGCAATGGTTGTTTTAACGAAAAGTACCACAAATATTTTGATAAAACCCGTTCTTTCAGTGAACAGCAATTTTCATATCATAAACTCGCATACTTGGGAACACACTGCCACCGCAAAAACACAAACCAACGTGGTGATTGCATTCACAGATGTTTTTTTATTTTTTGTTACTGTAATACGAGAATTCTACCATTTTATAAAAAGCCTTTCCGGATGTAACTCAAATTGCCTTTTAAAACCAGCTTTGAGGCAAAAAAAATCATTTGGCAAATGGTGAATACATTTACTGAATAGGTCACATTTTACAAGAAAGATTTGGAAAGGTGGTGGAATTAGGCAGGATGTGAGGTTAAGATGTGTTCTTGGAGTTAATGCTCATTATTTGTAAATTATGACAGTGAAGAATAGGGATGTGTCTGAGAACTGCTCGGTAGAACATCACACCATAATTAATTGTTGGGAAAAAGTTTCATTGTGTTTCGGTATATTATGTTTTTATTTTAGAAGATGATCACTAAAATCTGTGAATTACATATTGTTCACTTTTTCATGGCTTTTTGTTACCGACTACTAAGAATTGTCTGTAACATTGGATGGGGCACAAATAATATAGTATAGTATTATAGTATTACTAACCACAAACTAACTCTTAGTTACATACTCATATAATATTAATAAATCAATAATGAATGGTGTCACAAATATTATCTAAAGTATTTACGTTTCTATATCTAATTCTGTAAAACTTTGTAAACTACTGAAGGAACTACTGAGGAACTACTGAGGAAATACTGAAGGAACAATGAATAATGTGAAACACTGATCGCATGTTTGTTCATCATTAATGAATCGTGACACCTCAAGTAGCAACTAAATTTGTTTATAATTTGTACTTTAGTAATAACTGAGTTATTGCTAAGTATTTGTGCTCATCAAGTAAAGTGATACCGAATTGTCTTGCTCTATCAAAGCAAAAATAACCCAATAGCACAGTCTATCACATTCAAAAAAGTTTTTAATACAAAGCTCACACACCAGTCACTCACGCACACAAGGCAGGGAATAACCCAGGACGGGGCGCCAACCCATCACAGGGCACAGACACACACCAGTCACTCACACACACAAGGCAGGGAATAACCCAGGACGGGGTGCCAACCCATCACAGGGCACACTCACACACCAGTCACTCACACACACAAGGCAGGGAATAACCCAGGACAGGGCGCCAAAGCATCACAGAGCACACTCACACACTAGTCACTCACACATGCAATTTGGTAACTCAATTTAGTAACTCCATGTTTTTGGACTGTTTGGGGACAACTGGAGATCCTGGAGGAAACCTGAACACGGGGAGAACATGCAAACTCCACACACATAGAATGATGGTGGAGATTTGAACCGAGGTCCCAAAGCTGTGATGCAACAGCCATAACGATTGCACCACCTTGTCACCCCACTCTAATGAATATTTTTGATTAAAAAAAACTATTTATATTAAGTAATTGTTGATGTTTCTGTGACGTTAACCTTCACCTCCAGTCATCACCAATGAAACCACGAGAGAATATCAATATCAGACTCTTAAGGCCAAATATTATTTCTTTGATTAAAATATTGATTTCTGATTTATTCCTGGTTTATTGCTGTGAGATCACTTAACTACAGTTCTTTGAACTTGAACACTATTCATATATTTTAACAAACTTGTAGATTAGATTACCGTGCTCAAAGTCACACAATGTTTACAGAGAAGATGTTTCATGTTATGAATACCTGAGTGCAACTTTTGAGGGTTGATTAAAAGCACCCTTCCAACAACACGGCTGACTTGCTTACATTGGATTAATGTAAAATAAACCTGCAGTATGTTTCTGAGAGCTATTCGCATATGAGCTACTACAGGTTTGACTAGTACGTCTTTGTTCTGACATTGATAACGATACTTCCAGTTCATCTAGTAGATGGCACGTATAATGGGAATACATCATCCCAGACTAATGTACCTTTGATGCCACCCCAAACCTCACACAAATAGCTTCCATGAGATTCTGTGAGAGACTTTTTACGGATCACCAGGGATGCAAGGCTTAGTATTTATATTAACTGAAGCATTCCATGGAGAATAACACGCGACCAAACAGCTATTTAAGCCTATTTACTATGCTGTTCTAAACACTGATGCAATACATGCTTTTATATGATAAATCTGTCAGATTCATACTTGTGGGCAAAGCCTCAATTTTGCATTTCCCAGGAATCCCCTGCATCGGCTCAATATGTGATTAAAGTGTTTAAAAATGTACTCAGCGCAACAGTGGCTGATGTATTGTCCAATCAGACATGCTACAGAGCTGCCCCAAAAATCTTTGCAGCAATACGTCATTTTTAGTCCCCTGAAAGATATCAGCATTTTTCACCTCCTTGGAAAGTTTCCCTTTTCTCTCCCCTGTCACTACGGCTTCACACCAAAATTGCACCCCACCAATTTTTGTTGAATTTACCTGTGACGCTGGTAATTGCTCATTGTTAATGCGTAAGAAGTATACTAGTGATTCTGTTGTCACAAGGCAAACACGTTGGGAAAATCTACATTAAAGATACATTTAAGTAATGTTAGACTGGTCCTTGCTTACCATGTTCGGTTTCACCGCTGTGGAAAAGGACAGCATTCAGAGGGCAGAGAAAATGGCTGAACCCACCTTATTCTACCCTAAGATGTCTTGAGCTACTCTCCTGCACATACTGTGGGTTTTTGAAGATGGTACAGCGTGAAAGACGCCACGGTCCGGTCTGATGTGACACAGACTATTTTCTCAGACGGTTCCAGCGGTGGGCCTGAAAAGTGTGTGTTGAATTGGATTCACTTCAGAAACTGGATGTCGACATAAGCATTTGGGGGTCACATTTGCTGAGTCAGTACTGGGTGTTGCGTTGCAGATGGATTCTAATATTTTAGCTTTTATTAATGCGCCGGCAGATGCAAATGAGCCTATGCACAACACCGCTACACTTTTTTTCCCTATGCGAATGTGAACTAATGGCTGTCAGGTGAAATAATTGACTTTATAACTGAGCATGACTGCAAACGTAAATACTAGTGTCTTTTAGTGGGATTCCACACTGAGCGTTTTCACCGCTCCCTGAACCGACAGAAACTCGTGTGTCAGCGGGATCCATCCCTGAGATGCCCACACTGTTGTTGTGCTTGTAAAAATTTCAGAAAATTTCACTCGATGTTCAAGACTTGACAGAATGTTACATGCAAGCTTTATCTCATACTTTATGAAATTTGCAGGCAGTTTTTTAAAATCTTAACTCAAGGACTATTATAAAAATCAAATGCTCTTATTATTTGATTATTTATGCGTATGAAAATAAAATGTGTAACTCCAATTATTTAATTACTTGGTTGTTAAAACAGCTTACCCAAATAGTCATGCGACATCAGATTTAAATTACAGCAGTTACTAAGGCCATTTTAAAGTGTCACCAGAAAGTAAAGAAACCCATTTAGCTGATGTGAAATGAAGCACACATAAAGCTTCCATGGTCCAACAGAGCTGGAGAGGAAAGTAATGTGTTACAATAGGTGACGATCCATTTAATTGTTACTGTTTCGCCCTCAGGTCTAACAGGAAATAGCTGCACGAACATTCAGAATCTTCATTTGAGTTTTTATGGCTGTGCTTCAAGGGTGACAATTTTAAATTAATCTAACATTAGCTTTGTCACTTGCAGTTGGTCCACATTTAATACCACCCTATTTTCATTTGCACATTCCTTTTAATCGCACACTACTCACACCAGCTATTACACGGTGTGAAAAGTTTGCAGCTTACAAAATTATCACTTTGATGCATCTGACTTGGAAACAAAAAAGTGGTGAGTCACCTAATGTTTGTGAAATTAAAAGCTTTGTACACTCAGTTCTTGGACGTTTGACAATGTACCTGCATGAGTACTGTATATAAAAAACTGACTGAATAATTCCTAAACCCTACTTTTGAATCCTTTGTGATGAAAGCAGGTTACATACTAAAGATAAACTGAGCCATAAAGAGAATGAACCACTGATTTTTTTTTACACTACTAAAAAGTGGACGATTTCTTGTGTGAAGTACAATTCAGTTTATTGACTTGTACACTTCAGTCGGGTCTCATATATATTTCAGAAAAAAATAGTCAATAACTCAAGACAAAAATGTTCAGTATTGCCTTTCTTAAGCTTCCTTTTATTGATTTCATAAAATGTTCAGAATCATTTTTAATGATTCTTTTTTCATTAATGGCAAAGAAATAAAGTTGAAAAGCACCTGTGGAATTTTTAACAAACCAGACAGGTGAAGGCTACTCTTGGTAAATAGCTTGGGTACAGAACAGTGCACTGTACCTAAGTGAAGCAGAAAGCAAATCAATAACATAAGGACTAAACAAAAAACGATTACTCATACGTCCCTTAAGATCGTCAATGAAAATGATTTTTTGATTGATGAGCTCATGTTTGCAGTGACCATTCAATGTAGTCATGCATTTGTGGACTCGATTACTAACACACCCCGTTCTGTTAATTAATTCCTCATCAGGTTATCTGATAAATTAAGTGAGATGGAAGTCAAATAAAAGCAGTCCTAATCTTAAATTATATTTTATTATGTCCCCTGAGGAAATATACATTTACTACCCAGATAAATAGCTTCAAACATTTTCTTTGACTGCTTAAGACTTTCATACAGAACTGTTCTGCATAACCCACTAGCCCAAAAATACCAGATCATTTATGCAAAGACTTGAACGTTGGCCCTGTCCTGTGGCATATGTCACACATAACTCTGAAAGAAAACCTGAGGAATATCTCAAGCATTTGATATGTAACTGTAAGGCACTTAAAAATTGTTTGAATTTTAGTTATACACCACCTGAGTTATTCGTTTCAGTAATAGGCTGCCTAAGAACAGAGCTATTTTTTCTCTAAAGTGCAGGCTTATTAAAGGGGTGGGTACAGACAACATTTTAATTACCCTCTACTTTAGATAAAGCTAATAAAAAGAAATCACCGTGGGAGGGTGCGAGGGAGGTGAGGTCGTATCGGGAAGGAGAGTCAGGTGACCTAGACCACCTGTACTGATTTGTTCCACCTGTCACACTAATTTTTTATAACTTGTGTATATCGGTGTGTTATATTTTGCTTTGGCTCCATAACTGGGGCCGCAAAGTCAACGGCCAGATCCATAACCACCATTTACACACTTGTCCTGGTCTGTGTTTTATTCCTTCACAAACCCGTGCGTCTGTCTCTGTGTGCACATTTGTGTCCTGTTTACTCCAGTCCTTCGGTATGTCTTCATCTATCCTAGAAAAGGAAAACTTTTGAATAATCGTGCTGCCTGCCGCCTAGTCCCCGTGTCACAGGGACCACTGTTGGTTGTCCTGACCAGAGAAGCTGCCGTTAACAGACACTCAGGCTGATGGGGTGGTGACCACACCTGGCATGGCAAGCTGGAGCCCCCTTGTCTTTGCACAAACCAGTTGAGGTTAGAGACACAGGGGTGGGGTGGGGTGGGGTGGGGGGGAGGAGTGGCAAACCAACAAACATCCGCAAGTAACCCCCCCTCCCCCTCTATCTGACAAGAAGGGACAGGTTATCTTGTTCATACCTGCCATATCTGTCATTGACACTATCAGCCGCTCAGTCATTTGGAAGGATGGAGCGATATAGAAACTTGTTGGGATTCGTGACCTCGAAGGGAATGCTGAATACGCGTTGAGGGAGAAGCAAAAAATGTGTCAAAGCAATTCGTATCTCGGATGTGGTGTCGACGCAATTCCAGGAAGTGTTGCCCTGGGTTAAATCACCATGAGGCTGAACTCTGAGAAGCCAGTCGAAAGTCATCAAGTGCGACCAGCATTGTGGAGTGTCTCCATTATGAGCTGTGGCACATGAGTTTGGTAATGTGAGCCTGGGACTCTGAATCGCTACCAGTCTAGTGGCCTCACTTGACAAGGCCAAGCGAAAGGCTGACAATAAAGATCTGAGGAGAGCTGGGAAATCACACCCTGTCCCCCAGGCCCCCCCTTAATAATGGTAGGTGTTAGCTTATCATTTCGTTCATGGATACCTGCAGCCGCAGTCATAACACTTGGCCGGTTTGTGTTGGCCGAACAGCGACAGGGATAATTAGCTTGTTTGGCAGAATGCAAGGTCCTATTCTCATTTTCACTGCTGTGTTTTAAAGTCAATATCGGTGAAACACTTTCAGGTACGTGGGTTACCCAGCATCGCTTTCATGTTTTATGGCTCTACTGAACATCTGTTCAATGAAGCCCCTCCAGGCCTGCTGGCTTTTAGCGAGTCTTCAGACCTCGCGAACACCACTGTTTGTGTCGTGTTGATCATCGATCACCGCGCTGACGAGCTTCCTCGGATGGTGGCCGATGCGAGGGTACTGCCCCGCTTATCCGCGTTAATAACGACAAGACAGCAGGGTCTAGCTATTACACTGACCGAAATTATACTTCAGACGCATCTTCGCTAGGCAGCTCTTTAAATAGCCAAGTCAGCTCTGAGTCTGCTTTCTCTTTGCTCAGCAATATCCACCTTAGCTCACCTACTGAGAGCCGAAATGGAAGCTTTCAGCACTAGCTCCCCCCGTGCAATGCCTCCCACATTAATTATACAAGCACACAGAAATTATATTTCCACATTCATGTTTCGTCGCATCTATATGCTGGTCTGAGGTCTGCTTTCACGCCACAGGCGATCACCGGACCCATCATAAGATAAACAGGGGCCCAAGCAGTGATGGGCTGTCACAACTGCTGAATTCCAGGCTCTGGAATAAAGCAGAGGGGAAGCGTCACTGCGATTTCATTTTCAGATTGGGGAAATAAAAGATATCAGCTATTTGCCACGGTGCAAGGTAATTTGAAGTGGGTGTGAGTCGTGTAGGACAGGTGATGTCGAGCCGGGGACAGCTATAAGTAGCTAAAGCGGATTTCTGGGTTGATGTGTTCGTCAGAGGACGGCAGGATTCTCGTAAGAAAAGCTATTTATAAAAGGCTGCTGGGGCAGGTGTGTCAGGTCACAGCTCTTTGCTCCTTTGCTCGGCTGCTGACCGACAGGGAAAGGAATGGGTCTCCTTGTGAACAGGAAAACACTGGCGGGTCGGAGTCACCAGAGTGGGTGGCTGGCGCACACGGGCACAGCCACCGATCACGGCACCTGGGGGGGTTTGGTGTTTCGGGGTGGCTATTATTTATATCCCACTCATGGGGGAGCCTTCTCGCAGGGCAGGAAATATTATTGACTTGGATTTTGGTGAATCGCGAGACTGTGGTTAGGTATAATTACACCGTAAAACAAACCTTGCAATTAAAAAGAAATGAGCAAACAAAATCAATACAGATCATTTACACTGTGGTGACAAAGGAGTCAACAAAGGACAACACAGGCCTATATCTCAATTAGATGCAATAATGACGGCACTGCCAAGAAGATAGACAGATGCTTCCCCAAGTCTACTTGAAAACCCTTTACATTTCCCCTAAAACTAAATCTCAGACAGGGCATTAAGTTTAACCTTTGGGATGGTAAAAGGTAGGCAGGTATCTCCGGAGAAAGCCCTTTGCTGTCTGGTAGCATGTTGCTTGTTTTGAATTCCACACTTCATAAACCAGGTTTACATGCGAATAAAAATAAGTGTTCATGGCTGCCTAGATTAAAACTTTACAATCTGGAAAACAAGACTTCAAGATGTCATTCAAAGACATGCGTGTTAGTCTTCTATGATGCTATCTTGCTGACCACAGATACACAAGGAGAATACATAAGCTAGGTTAGCCGGTCACCTCCTTCCAGCTGAAAAGGTCTGAAAAAGCTGTCAAGAAGAAGAATGATAATGACATGTCAGCATAATCAGAGGGGGACACATCTATCCCAGAACTGATGTTCTGTCACGTTTTATTGGTACAAATATTATTACATGCAGAGCCTACGTAGGCTGGCTCACTGATGAATAGTTTCTTTAAACGACCTTTAAGAACATCATTCAATGAAGCTGTAAAGGTTGCATGATTAAGTACTTCGTCACAGCTCACGGTAATTAAAATCCACGGAAAACACGAAAAACATAAAAGATATATTATGCGCCCCATGATCAGAGATTTTAAAGCTTCATTATGTGGTGATTAAAAATGTACCCAACCTTATGCCCTTTGTGATATTAGTGATTATTTGAGGCAGTGGGTATTTATGAGGCACGCGTTTAATCACGAGTTGGAAATGCATTTGTAAAAAGTACAAAACCACAATGATGAGTTCCAGTTTCTGGAAACGGGTCAAATCACTGGATGACAGATCAGAAGAACAGAAGTTCTTCCTTTTGATAAGGTCTGTAAAAAACTACACTGCATTAGTGCGAATAACTTTTACGTAAATATAAATGCTATATTTATGTGTAGTTTTCCCTAGTTTCCCTCAAAGAATTCTTCTAGAGAAATATCATGCGCTGCAGATTTGGTGTCAGTAAAACACTCCGTCTCTGGGTTGGCCCAGTCCACGGGTACACAAGCTGGTTCCGTGCTATTATTTCAAAGAAGAACCTGGCGTTTGCTGCAGGAGACCACTGCTGGCGCGCCAGCGAGAAAGAGAGAGGACTTATCTCTGCACAGGACTCAGCCGTGCAGATAGTGGCCTGGTGGCGCGCGTGTGAATCTGCCGTATCGCGCTCGCTTTTCCGATTTAAAATGTCAGCACTCTCTGAGGCGGCAGACCCCAGAAGAGCAAAGTCATGTGAGTTCATCTTTCAAGTGTAAAACCGCTGTGCCTGTTTACTTATGTACTCATTTTAGTTTCTTTTCATAAGCAGCCTCTATATCTAACTTCTAGCCAACATATTTTTGCAAAAAAAAGTATTTAAAATTATTCATAACCATGTCATTGCTAGAGACATACTTATGAAAAAGAAATATTTTAAAATATGTAAATAAGTCAAAAATCAGTTGGTTCAGGAACACCTGCTGTTTAAAAAACTGTGGTAACATTTTACTTATGTTTTTAGTAATTTCTAAACATATTCATAACAAATAATAATGCATACATAAAACTTTATAAAGATGGCTATAAACGTTTATCAAAAGGCATAACACATTATCTAGCATTATACATGTGACATTATGTACTGTATTATGCATTATGTATGCTTTATGAAGCTCTCATCTATAATGCACTATAGGTACCTTTATAATGCATTATAATGGTCAGTATAAGAAGGATGTTTTGTATTGCATTATAAAGGTACCTATAGCACATTGTATATGAGATCTTCACAAAGCATTCATAATGCATAATACACATGGCTATAATGTGTTATGCCTTTTTATAAATATTTATAGCTATGTGTATGGTGCTTTATGAATGCAATATAATGCATTATGAATGCGTTTATAAACCATGGCCTTATAAAAACTGCTCTCTAGAAAGTAGTTCTTGGCTTCTAGAGGGCAGAATGACCTGTGAACAAAAAAGTTTTCATTTGTGTAATTTCCCTTTTTCAATAATTCCTCAAAGTCGACCATTCAAATATTAATGAAGATGATAATCTCCTAATGGGTGGCGTATGTTAATTAAATAATTTGCCCTTTACAAGAGCCCCGGCCTTTTCTCTGTGTGCGTATCTGCTCTCTGCATATCAGAGGCTATGATACTTGTGAATAGCTTTAATAGATTACATGTGAAAGAATCAGCATTCGGTTCATTTTCAAGCACGACTCTGATCACCGAATATGTCAGCTGAGAAACAGCTGGACCCTGACATTCTGGATTAATCTCTAAAAATGACATTCAGTTTATTTTCAACGTTTTTTTTTAACGTGGCAACATAAGGAGGAAAAAATTAAACCACCCAGTTCTTGTATAAAATATTAAGATCATTAACCTGTCCATCAACAGTCCTTAAGCACTACTGTAGCCGAGTGCCCATTGGTGACCCTGAAGCACCGCGTAAGGGGCACACGCGCCCTGCCAGGCCCTATTAGCCCCAGTAACGCTGACTGTAGTGAAGCAGACGCTGCTCTGTCCACTGCAGGTCACAGGGAGCTGCACACCTTCATCACTGCTCTCACGCAGGCAGAAACTCGCCTGTATCTCACTGACGTCTTTTCATGCCTGCAGTGAGTGAGGGGAAAGGAAGCCGGGCTTTACAGAATAAAGGGCGTTCAGATTTTAGCTGCAGAAAAACAGCCCTCCTTAAAAACTAAGAATCACTGTGAATCAGATTATTGATATATAATTTATATAGTACATATTTACACGAAAAGTACAGTACAATGGGAGCAACCTGAATTCGGCAGAATTAAATCAACTAAAAGTGACTTTTTGATCAATAAGCTTTTGAAGTATTTCAGCTTTATATATTTACAGGTTTTAATATGCCTAGGTGCTAAGCTCCTCTAAGAATAAGGAAATACATATCAGACCTGTGGTCGGCGCCCGACTGGATTTAATTAATGGACTTAAATTATTCTGCTTGCTATCAAGCTCTCAGTCTCTGCACACAAGCTATTGCGTTTAAGTTCACAAAGAAAAGATGTGTTGCATGCAAAATACTTCAGTTTTCTTTTACCCTTCTATCTTACCTGGAATATGTTTACACTAAGAAAATCAATGCTACAATAAACAGCTGGGGCGTTTGAATTCAATGAAAATTCGAAAACAGCAAAAGCCGACAGAATCCTTTCACACAGGGCTCGTATTTCATAGAATTATACAGCAGCTCATCTGTTTGATTCTGTTTCTGACTGAATACATGATAAACTTGATATATTTAAGCGTATAGGAAGAATGTACACCTTAACCCTCCCCAAGGCAGAGGTGTTAAGTGAAGCGTGTACCCTGTCTACAGAACTGTTTGTGAGCTGCATAATCGATAGCGCAGCCCTAACGATGCATGTGATTACGCCCATTAGCCATTCCGTGGCGACTTTTCTTATTGAGCGCCTTTGGTCTCCCTCCCAGATATACGCACCCCTACCTCTAATCGTTTTATTACCCATTCTTAGTTTAGTTCACCGGGCCTATTCTTGTACTGCACTTAGTTGACCTCTGCTTCTACCGGTATGGTGTATTTAGGCTTTTTTATAGTTTCAGATAAATCACTCAATAGGAGCCAAATGACCCTGAGATAACATATCACGCTAGACTGGTGGCCTCCGACAATGTCGAGCAGGGCTCCTCAAACTGCCCAATCAATGGTGCGCGTCAAATGTCAGACGTGCAGGACAATTTTCGATAACAAAACGGCATTCCACCAACTTTAATGAATTAACAATAACCTTAGATATAGACATCAATATATAACAACAATGGGAAGATAAAGACCGGTTTAATGCTCAGTGATCATCACTCTCTGTCATGGGGTGGGGGGGGGGTATGACAACTTATGTGGGTGTGAAGTTCTACATTGATGGTTCAACATTGTATTTTTGCACTTCAAAACACATTAAGCCTTTTTACATTAAACATACTAATCTATAAGGTGCATTATCGGTTAGGTAACTCGGATTAACTTGCAGTTCGGTCCACATCCAGACTTTGTCTGGACCCCTGGTCTAGAGAATGGTTCGAGGCGTCAGCCAGAACCAGTGTAAAATCAGTTTCCTGCTTTGATCTTCTCCCGGTCCTGTGTCCTGGTAGCTGGATCACAATTCCCACCTCAGAGGTGGAAAGTTCAGGTCCAGTAGGTAAAAATCCAGATGAATATATTGTTCCAACCAGCCAGTTGAGTATTCTGTGTTTCAACCAACCATGGAACAAAAATGCTTGCAAAATATATAATAAATTGTAGTCACACTAAAAAATTGATTACTTAAGAATTTATTTGGTACTTGACTATATGCTATTTTATTATCATATGCCATTTTCCTACCAGAACACACTGGTAAAGTGAATTTAATAACAGCAGATGCATTTAACTGGTGATAAATGAGAAATACTTTCATAATTATTACTATTAATAAGTTAATTTACCATCAGAGCAGCTTTCAGGTACAAATTAAACAAAATGTGATTGTATGAAAATGTGATTATGCTTAATAGAGGCATCACTTTTGAAACTTTTAATCGGCTCTTTTATTTCTAGCTGAGATAAGAGTCCCAGAATTAAATCAAGAGCTATCATGCTGGAAAATGTGCTCTGAAAGACAGATACGCCTGTCACCTCCAGAATACACACCATATTCTTTATGCATTTTTTGTGAACAGGCAGGGTGGAAATTTCTTCAAATGGAATTTATAAAACCTACTTATATTTTTATATATTTGCAAAACCACATGGTATAGTGGTCACATAATCTTCTCTTAAACCTTAAAATCTATTTTGTATAAATCCATCCATCCATCCATCCATTTTCTAAACCACTCATCCTACTGGGTCGCGGGGGGTCCGGAGCCTAACCCGGAAGCAACGGGCACGAGGCAGGGAACAACCCTGGATGGGG
>JABFEA020000038.1:23104245-23116217 GCA_019775915.2 Cyphomyrus plagiostoma
ACCCGGAGGAAACCCCACGACGACACGGGGAGAACATGCAAACTCCACACACATGAGACCAGAACCCGGGTCCCAGACGTATGAGGCAACGGTGCTAACCACTGCACCACCATGCCGCCCCATTTTGTATAAATGTTACCCAAAAAAGGTATTATTTAGTATAACTGTTATATTTATAGAAGTCTGCAATATCCATAAAAGAGTAAATTAATTTGGAAAATGCATTTGACTTTTTATTTGTGCTCTGTATTTAAATACACAAGCAGGTCGATTCTGAACAAGAAGTAGATGTTATGTAGGACTTAGATTTAAGATATATTAGTGTCATCCATAGTGCCATTAGTGTGACATGAGAAAACATGAGAAACGTGAGAAACGTGAGAAAACAAAACAGGCTGGACTCTACAATTATTCGGAATAAGTCGGTTTGTCAGTGTTTGTAGCATGAACCAGTGAAAATAATATTATAAAACAGGCTATAGTTTGCTTTAAATAGCAAATTGTTAATTGCTGGAGGAGACTGGGAAAGGTTAGGGTGATATCCCATCCAGGAAAATATGATGAAATGGGTAAGAGGGTGGATTACAACTGAACTTTGATACTATACCGTTTTTCTGATTCTTAAGATACTAGATGACCTAGGAATCAAAACTGTATGTGTTGTAAATGTCATAGCTGTATGAGTAAAAAATTATATACAGTACAAGTCAAAAGTCCCGTTGACACAGGAAATGCTTCTCTAATCATCCTGAAGGAGTTTCCCCAAGTTCTTGGCAGATGTTGGCTACATTTTCCTTACTCTGTCTCAGCACTCTGTCTCTTTCCATGTTCACAAGATAATACGTCTCACCTGACCTCTAGGTGTGCATAGGGTCATTCATTATCTTGTTCGAAAAATAAATGATTTTCAGTAGGTGTGTCCAGACTGTGTATACAACGATGAGCCAAAATGTACCTGAAGCAATGTGCATGGTGACACATTACTCCCATAAACATCATTAAAATTGTATGCGATCTGAGCTACAGCTATCCTTCTGTTGCTATGTACAGGATAGCCTTTGTTCACATTTCACACTGGTCGTCTAACACCCTTCCAGAGGAAAGCTCTCAGTAGGTCCACACCATGGCTGACCGTGAGCCCACAAGCCGTGCTGTTTCACAGCTGCTCTGATCCAGTCCTCTGGCCGCTACGATGTGGCCCTTATCAAAGTCACTTAGGTCTCGGGTTTCCTGCCTACTTCTTCAGCATTGAAGATGTTGCCTATAAGTACTAAATGCTGGCTTACCCTCTAATACATCCCACACCTTGACATGTACTGCTCCTAGCATCATACTGTTGAAAGATATCAGATGGCTATAGTGTGCAGGAGGTAAAATTCAGGAAGTACAATCATGCACAGCATGAAGGATAACGTCAATATTGCCAGACAGTCTTTTATCTAAAGCGTCACAATGGAAGCCACCTAGTCACTACTGATCATGTATGCATGTTCTCCATAAAGCGTTTGAGCTGACTCAACCGGCATTTATACCACTGCCTTAGTGTCACAGAACAGATATAAAGACGACATGTGGAAACCTTCAGGTATATTCTCCACATTTTTAAGAATGCAGACGACACTGCTCTCCGAATGTCAACGCAATACTTTCACAAGGTACCCTCCCATCTTAATAATACATGGGTCTCTCTTATAGAAGTATTACAAAAAAAACAAGCCTGAAGCAAAACAACATATATTTTGTTGCCTTTCAATGAAATAACAAAAGAACAGAGCCTGCTTGCAGTCACAGAGATTTCACGTTGCCCGCTGTTGCATACGGCTCTGGATAAACAAATCAAATAGCCTTGACCGGGCAGAACCTAGACATGCCGCATTTGCTAAGAGGACAGTAAATCTGGCCTTTCCCAGCCGTTTGCTCTGGCAGAGGCTTACAGCTTCCAGCCTGTTTTCTGTGGCCTGTGTGGTTGAGCTGCAGTGCTGCTCCCCTGCTGGATTTCTGAAGGAACGTCATTGCTGCTATGGGCATCTGATCCCGTTCGGAATGCTGGTCCTCAAACACAGAATCCACATTTAACAAATTATAGTTTCTTTTTTTTTTTTTTACGGTGACCTAGACAGCAAATACAGAAAAGCACATTCTACAACCAAACCCATAACCATTTAAAATTGTTGTGCAGTCACAGTGTACATTTTAAGAATGTATTCCTCCTGGATCTAATAAAGGTCTTAAAAACTCATTAATGTTAATCACACTAATATCAAATGGGATTAAAACATGGCAGAGTAGCGGCAGGCAAAATAAATCCACACCCAGAGTTCTGTTACACAACACTAAAATGCATATAGTAGCTTAACTGGATAATAACATCCATCCATCCACCCACCCATCTATCCATCTATCCCTCTTTGTAACCATCATCCTGGTCATGGATTAAGGGTGGCTAAGGGGTCTATCCCAGGCAGCACTGGACCCAAGGCAGGGGTATACCCTGGATGGGATGCCAGTCCAGCACAGGGCAGAAACACGCACATACTGACACACAATGGGGACCATCCATTCATTTCTATGGCTATAACACTAACCCAATGCGAACCATAAGCCCTTCCCAGCCCTAACCATAACCATAAGTAACCAAACTAAATATGAGACTTTTGGTGTTTTTAGCTTTTTTTTAAATTGTATTCACAGACTTTTGACCTGAAAAATGGTCCCCACGACATCAAAATAACAGGTTTTTTTTTAAACACTGTGCAGTATATTTGGTCCCCACAATGTAATATAAACCAAATACTCACACACACACGTTCACACGCACACAGAGATGGGATTCTAAACCCAAACCGAGAGCTGCGAAGCCACAAAGCTCTCCACTGAGCCACTGAGTTTTATTAATTGACCTAATTATATGATTAAAATATCTGACAGTAAATTACTCCTTCAGTCTCACAGAGGACGAGCCAGCCATATTCCCGCCCCACTCTGGGGTGGGGGGTGGGGGGGGGCAGCAGTATCCTGGGAATTTTTGTATTCCCAAGCAGCGTCAGCATCTCCCTCATGGAGTTAGAGAACTGCAGCCGCACTAGGAAACTGGATAATATGAATTAGGGTCAGATTAATGGGAATGAATGAGCAGATTTAATTACAGCGATGTTTCGCTGAAGCAACCCATGGGTCACTTCTCATCCTCAGTAAATAAGGGCTGTAAGGAGATAACCACACTGAGATCAGGTGTCGTGCCTGGAGATAACCACGGTCTCCCTCTGTCTTTTATTTTTTTCCCCTGTTTTGACCGATAAAGCAAAAAACAGCCTCTGGCTCGTCAGGTGATCTCGGATTAAGATGTATATCTTTAAAAAAATGAATGAAAAAAAAAACTCATATCAGCATCATGCAGTTTACACACACATTCTTCTTTTATGAAAACACTCCATGTGAAATTTGTCACATTTAGAAACGGTTGCCTTTTCACTTATTCCCCCCCCCCCCGATATGATGTAGGAAGGTGACCCGCCTGTGCAACCAGGGCCAGGATTGCAGAGCACCTCCCTGGGGATTGGAGCCGAACTCTAACTTTGAAATTGGAGTTTCAGATTCTGCTCGGGGTCCTTCCTGCCGGTGTGCTGAGGGAAGCTCTTAACTGCAGCGGCTGCAAACAGTTTTAGGTGTGAAATTGTACGAAAAAAAAGAGCAATTTTATAGTTAATATACGTGCATCTTCTTCCAATGAGTAAATGAAGAATACTAATGAATTCAATGTACAATGTATGATGAAGAATTTTTTTTTTAAATTTAGTGTTGCTGCAGCACACACTTTGTAACATTGTAACGTTTCATCATTTCACCTGAGCTTGGCAGAGGGTCTGGAGCCAACTTTAACTCTTAACACTGGGTGATGACATCAGCTCACTCAGCCAGAGTCACAGCAAGGGCAAAACAGTCAGCCATTCATCTGAGGAAGACGGGAAGGTGCCACATTTGCCGGGAGCAAGCCACACGCACGGGGAGGATGGGCCAGCTCTGGTACAGCAGCAATGGCACTGTTAACAGGCTCCCATAAAAGTATAACTAAACGGTGTTTACAATTCACTCTTCCGGCTCAATCATCCAATATGACCTGCACTCCTAGAGAAACTGTATATGATATATTAATGCATGTGGGTGTCACCCATTCTAATAAAAAAAATCCAGCATTCAAACACATGTGAGAAGCAAGACTGTAGATTTGGGTATGGATGGGGAGGGTTAGGGTCCCTTGCTAATTCTGGTGGAGTACCGTGTTTATGTGACAGGGGATTCAGGCTGATTTGGTCCCTACTGACATTCAAACCGAACATACACCCTTGGTGAAAAGACTGGGGTAGATATATTACTTAAATCTTACACACGAACCGCATTTGATTCTGAAGAGATGACTTCATACTACCAAAATTGCAACTTACATTCACAGAACGTGACAACATTTTAAGAAACAGATGAGTATATGCGACTCACACATCTGTCGAAGCTTAAACTGCATGGGCAGTTTTACACGCGGATTTTTCACAACCCCATTAAAAGTGAATGATGTGGCAGGAATTCCGTGTTTCATTTACAAGGAAATTCATGTCAAATCTTGCATGTAATAATATTTAGAAAGCACTGGGCCTTTTGTGACTGGTCAAATAATACGTACATTACATGGTTTCAGTGAGGCCTTCGATCTGTCACACTCAAAAGCAAGGAACTGCTCTCCTAAAGCAAAATCGATATTTCTTTGTGGGTGCGCCACTTACTAATTGAAAATCCTTAGGGGTAAAAATGAATATGAAATGTCAGGTCTTCAAAACTAATGAAAATGACATTTAATTCATCAACAATGGTGACAAAATTTATGTAGCAGAGCAGACCCGGGGCTGAAAACTTTCATTGTATCCTTGATGAAATGCTTGCATTTGCTTGGAGAAACATCGCTTCATGTTCACAAGGTTTATTTTGTGTCAGTTAAAAGCTACGCATCTTTAAAGTGAGTGAAAATCCATTTTAATAATGAAACACATCCTACAAAGGTCTATTTTGACATTTGCTCTGTTTTTCTTTCCTTAATTCCTAAACCCAAAGACGAAATATGCATTATTTACCCTTTGCAATCATACACACACCCTGTTTCCTCTGCGATTCAGACGCACGTCTCACTGATCCACAGCTTGCTTTATTTCAGACGGTCCGGGTCACACGGGCTAAAAATTCAAACAGGAGAATGAATGCAGACGCCCTGCCTTTCCCCTGCAGAAGGCAATGCTGCAAGACACGGCTGTTATATCCAGAACCTCGGCTTATTTCCTCACACCTGAGAGACAGCGCTGAAAGCTTCCCGCTCCCTCTCTGGCGGCTCTCGTGGGTGCAGCCACGCTGTCACGTCTGCTCTTTTTTTGTGGGCCCGTCTTGTCAGGCACCTCTGAAGCATCAATCACTAACGCGCCGTGACGGGATTATCGCTGGTTTGTTTAACGGATCCCAGATTTCTCAATGCTGTAACTGTTTAGACTGAATAAACTAGCAGAGATTTTGGCGCATTTGTACGCCTGATGCCTAGTGTCTAACAGGAAGGTTTGCAGATGTTACCTAAGCCATAGCACTGCAATCCTTAGCCATATAAAAACAACAAGGTACCAGTGTTTCATAGTCATCGGTGGACCAGGATCACTCCAAACGTTCCGGAATTGAGAAAACGCTCATGCCCATGACACAGCCAATATAAGCACTAAAGCGGCTCACAAAGAACAAAAACAAACAAGGCAACCAAAAAAAAAAACAAAAAACAAAAACAAAAAAACTTCCAGCTCAATTTTAATCCAATATAAGAGGCCTTTCCAAGTCACCAGATGTCTTACCAATGAAGAGGTTCCACTCCGGGTCCAGATCTGCTTGGTTGGCAAGGCAACCCTTCATGACGTTCAGGCAGTAGTTGTGGCAGGGCTTCTCCTGAGGCATGCCGCGGCAGTAAGGGCAGTACCTCATCTTTGTTAGGGCTCGGATGCAGGCTGGGATCAAACTGACCTATAGGGGAATGGAGGAGAGGGTTACTACGAGGGAAAACCAGGCTGCTCATTTCACGTCTTTATGAAGCGGACATGATGGACATGACAAACACGCAGGCGGCTGCATGCAAGAGGTCGTCCTGGTAAAGAATGTGAAAAATCTTGCTTGACATCAGTGCGGCGCGGCCTGGAAGCTGAAAGATGAGGGGAAGGTTAAAAACTCTTCTCAGCAGACAGAGAGAGAGTGAGCCACAGACAGGGAGAGAGTTACAGCCCCTGACTTTTGACCACAGTGATTGCAGTCCAAGTCTCACGAGGCCCCCAATTGTCTCCCCAAGCGAGGTATTTTACCAGAACTGTTTCAGTAACATACTCAGGGTACAACTCAATCTTGCCCATCGTTTTTCTTTTCTCTTTCCATGCACGCGTGCGCATACACACACACACACACACACACACACACACAATCCCAACAATGAGAACCATAACCTTTACCCATCCCTAATCTTAACCATAATTGATCAAACAAAATAGAAGACTTTTGGCATTATTTGTGCTTTCATTGCAGTCACAGATTTTTATTAAATTGATATTCCCCTTGTGAGGAACACACACACACACACACACACACATATATATATATATATACACAAACACACACACATATATATATATACACAAACACACACATACACACACACATATATATATATACACACACACACACATATATATATATATATACACAAACACACACATACACACACACATATATATATATTACACGGCTCTCTGGAATGCTTGATTGTGATTGGTCAGTTGAGACATTTGCAGGTTCGTTCTTTTCAAATAATAACCTCCGCTTCGCGTCGGGTCCTGATCACACTGTCGGGGCTTATTTCTGCGATAACTACCGGCTGCCTGTACTTTATCCCTTACACACGCACACACACACACACACACACACACAATCCCAACAATGAGAACCATAACCTTTACCCATCCCTAATCTTAACCATAATTGATCAAACAAAATAGAAGACTTTTGGCATTATTTGTGCTTTCATTGCAGTCACAGATTTTTATTAAATTGATATTCCCCTTGTGAGGAACACACACACACACACACACACACATATATATATATATATACACAAACACACACACATATATATATATACACAAACACACACATACACACACACATATATATATATACACACACACACACATATATATATATATATACACAAACACACACATACACACACACATATATATATATTACACGGCTCTCTGGAATGCTTGATTGTGATTGGTCAGTTGAGACATTTGCAGGTTCGTTCTTTTCAAATAATAACCTCCGCTTCGCGTCGGGTCCTGATCACACTGTCGGGGCTTATTTCTGCGATAACTACCGGCTGCCTGCACTTTATCCCTTACACACGCACACACACACACACACACACACACACACACATATAGGCAGGCAGTCCACATCCCTCACGGCCAAAGGTGTACACTGCACACTGCATACGAAGAGAACAATACGATGTGACCCCTTGGACTGTGGATGTCGAACGCCTACACTTTTGTTTTTTTGCATTTAAGGAAAGCAGAGTGTCAGGCTGCACAGGCTGCAGCACAGCAAAATGTCTTATTTTAATGTTTACAGGCTGCTACAAGGACATCAGAGGCTGAAGTACAATGCAGAGAGTGCAGGGAATCACTATTCCCGTTGCTTCCTTTTGGTCTCAGAGCGCTATATGGCTTACAAAGAAAGCTGTTAGGTATGGCTGTGACAATGACCAATCAATACTCCCTAAAGATATCTCTAGGAAAATGGATGATAAAATACTGCAATTTATTTTGAAAATACCCCAAACAAGAATCATTTGATTGCAAATTACCTGTCATTATGAAAACAATTCATAACAGAAATTACCGGTTTATAGGAGGAGGGTATACAATATATAACTTAAAATCAGAGGTGAGTAATTCACGTCCTTAGAGTAAAAGGCCAGACCAAGATTTTATTTCAACCAACCAGTTGAGTATAAACAGTCACAGTCACAGAGGCTCAGCTGGTTGGTTGAAACAAAATCCTGGTCTGGACTCTCTGGAGCTGAACTACCCCCCTCTTAAAACACATCCTGTTCGTATACATCATTAATTCTTATAATGCAGTATAGTATCTTCCTGTTACCTTTATTATTTTTATTACTGACTGTCTCTGTTTTCATCACTGTAAGAATTTTCTTGAGGGCATATTTTTGACACTTGCTGTATATATTTTCACTGGACCTGGTTACATATGTCTGATGTTCACTAATGCCGTGCTGTTGTTTTGACCGACTCGACTTCCAAAAGCAGTTACAGTGTAAAGAGAATGAACAGTAAACTAAATAGTCCCTAAAGTCACAGTGCTACTGACTCCACTTGGCAAGAGTTAAAGGCATTTCAAAGGAGTGAGAAGATTTCTGCTCAGAGGACGCAGATTGTCATGCAAACATGAGAGAAAAAAACAAAAAAACATTGAATTACTTGCACCTTGATCCTTTATGATGTGTTCAATGCACTTCTGAGATTTTTTTTTTCTTACATGACAAAACCATATGATATAATTCTGCTTACTCCACGCTAGCTGGCACAGGCAGAATTAACTTGGAATCAACAGCCCTTTATCACAGATGCTGGCTGTAGTCCAGTAAAGCCTGTAGAGCATACAAATGGAAAACAGGAATACTGGGTTCTTATCTAGCGAAAAGAAAAAAAAAACAGGAAATCAAGATAACTTTGTATGAGCCCAAAAACAATTGCCTTGCAAGTCGATAAGATAATCTCATCCAAATGAATGAATGTCTGACCAACTTAAGATTTCACAATATTCAATTGCTTTATATATGGCACAATATCTCTTTAAGTATACAGTGTTTCTGGAAAATTGTATATATATATATATATATATATATATATATATATATACAGTATGCACACACACAAACATTATAGAGTTTGTGTAAAAAGGCAGATCAGACCAGAGGCTTATCCAAGAACTTATCAATAGCTACACAGATGGAAGTTGATCCAACAAAACAGGTGAGCAGTGTATGTGTGTGTTTATATATATAAATATATATATACACTCACACAACCAGGATCACAGAATAAGTATGATTCCAGTTGTATCTGAAACTGTGCTTTAGTGGGTCCCACCTGCCTCTGCAGGCTTTGTGCTGCTTCTTACAGCACATCTCTGGGCCCTGTTTCACGGCGCAGCCCTGCTGTTCAGTAAGTGCTTCTCTGCTCTGTGCAACTGTTGCAGGCAGGACCCCATCGCCCATGAAATTCCACATAATTCAGAGGGACCACTTCTTGTGTATTGTCCCTTCTCATTTATCTGTGATCTTTGTCTGGGGGGGTGTATGTGTTTGTGACCTTGTTTATTATCCACATGCTTCAGACTTGTCTCCAGTCGCTGGTGCCAGAAACTTAAACTACTTTGCAATACGTTCAGATGGTTCAATAATTCAATTCGCCAATAAAAACAAACAACAGCTCTGATCTCATCCCACTTTTCAGGGTGGCTTTTGCCAGGAAACCATTTGGGCCTTAAAGTTCGTACTCAGGCCACCTCATTTGCTCCTTAGAGAGTAAGACATTAATAACTTTGGCTCTTTGTGTGTGATTCAGCTGGGCACAGGTCCAAGTATTTTTCACTCTCAGCAGGTTAACGTCATGACTGGAGGGATGAAGGACTCGAGAGCTGGCGTTGTGGGAAACAGAAAGGGTTTAGTGAACTCAAAAGAACTGAGACTGGAAATAAACTGGATCGAGGGGGATAAAAAAGGGGAGGAGCGGTACTAGGAAAGGCACAGGCAACAAGATGGTTCAGTGTCAATGACTGGACTGGGGATCACAGGACTGGAAAGCACGTATATACAGGACTAATGAGGGAACTAAATAGAGGCAGCTGGGAGTGATTTACATCCAAGGAATAGGAACAAGAGGGATAGGCATGGCTTGTTAGGGCCATGACAGGGAGGGACGGGCAGGACTGCGATACACGGGATTCAGCCAAACCCCAGAAGCAAAGTTGCTACTTTAGCCTCAGTGGCATATTCCAATTTTCTTTACCTTTGCCGAACTTTTTAAAGCTTTTTAAGTGTTTATGCTGCATGCTATGAGAGACCCTCACAAAACATTAAAGCTTTTCACCTGATTGCTTAAAAGGTGTTTAGTTTCAACAGTAATCAAGAAATGTCATGTACATTCTGCAGTGACACTTTCAGGGTCACGCAAACTATTTACTCCATTGAACAAGCTTGGCGTACAGAGCACATGCGTTGGTTCAGCTAACAAATCGATCTCATGATGCCGTTGTTATTGAATGACTCAGAACCTTGCAAACGCGAAGCCATTTATGTGGTTTCATTAAGGTGACCATACGTCCTGTTTTTCCTGGGCATGTCCTGTTTTTGGGACCAACAAAATACGTCAAGCCAGGATTTCTAAATCACCAAAAATGCCTGCGATTTAGCATCTGTTGTGTACAGTTTCCATTCATTGTGTGTGTTTTTGCATTTCTTTTCCGCCTTCCTCTTTGGGTCCTTCCTTCTTGCATGCTGCCATTGGTCAGTCGTATACAATGGTCAAAAACAATGGGCAAATTGCATCTCAGTCATTATCCTCAGCACCACAACAACAGAGCAGCGTCAGAGCAACGGGCTGTTTGCCGACAGCAGCACACTGTCATCCTAAACAGCTAAAAAAAGATCCCGAATGCAAATGTAAATTCACAGATAAATTACAGAAGAAAATTCCCTTGTTTGGATTCCCTCGGCCGGGATCCGTGGGAAGCAGAACGCATGACCTGCAAAGTTATTAATGTTTTTAAAGTTCAGTAATGCATGGCTGTGGACACCTTCGTCAACTACTTAAACCCTCCACCCCATACACAGTGGCACAGTGGCACCCCAGCCCCCGCCTTCCCCCCATCCTGGGTGTCCATCTGCCCCCAGGACGCCATCCCATTCCCAGGGTCCTCTTTTTTGAAGACCAAACCATGGTCACCAGAGGTTTCATGACAAATGCCAGCCATTTTTGTATTTCTAAACTGTATACTTGCCAATGAGGACACATTTATGGGAAACTATTCTGACAAAAAGAATGGTCCCTGTAACATAGAGGCAGTTATGCCGCTAACTGTGTAATAAGCTGATTGTAAGTTGATAGTGCACAGGCAGCTTATGCAGGACGTGCCTTGCCAGAAGGAGGTCATTTTAACTTCAGTCGACATTATAAATGTCAACGTTGCCAAAATTAACGCAGCGTGACTTGACTTTTAAAGTTTATGCATTTTCCAGTGAGACGTCACAGTGGGGATGTCTGCATGCTAAGTGAAAAAGCATTGGTAACGCAATGGTCCCCTACTCATGCCATGTGCCTTATCAGCTTCTGATTGCCACATTGGGGATGTCTAAATATTCACTTAAAAGCCCTTTTCCCGCACAGTTTCACTTGTTTATAGTTTGCTGTCAGATTTTGCTGAAAACTCTCCAAAGTCTGCCAGGAAATAGCAGATGATCTACGGTACCACAATTCCCTTGAGCGTCCCTACCAATCCTCTTTCTTCTTCTGCTTTCAGCCAGGACAGCATCTCTGACTGCTTGCAACTACCACACTCAATGCCCTGAGAGATGCTTCTTGCAGTAGTTGGTTGAGATACCCCCACCAATTTACACCCTCCCTCTGCCAAAGGATGACAATATATTCTGCTGCTTCTGAACTTTTGGCCCAAAAGAGAAATCCAGAATGTCATTGAAACCATAATTCCAGCAATACCCAGTAACCAGCAAGAGGACAGTGAGTGGAACAGCTCGGGGGGGGGGGGGGGGGGGGGGGGGGGGGGGGGGGGGGGGGGGGGGGGGGGGGGGGGGGGGGGGGGGGGGG
>JABFEA020000038.1:23134414-23153098 GCA_019775915.2 Cyphomyrus plagiostoma
GCTAGATAAGATTTTAACAACTCTGAGCTATTAGTTAAGTTCTCCCCAAGCGAGCTTGATGGGCCAAATGGCCTCCTGTCGTTTGTATAGTTCTTATGTTCTTACATACAAGGCAGGGAATAAACCAGGACGGGGTACCAACCCATCACAGGGCACACTCACACACCAGTCACACACACATGCAACATGCACATGTAATTCGAATTAGCCTCAGCATGACTTTTGGGCTGTGGGGGGAAACCAGAGTACCCAGAAACCCCACAATAACATGGGGAGAACATGCAAACTCCAGACACATGGAACCCTGGCAGAGACTCAAAACCTGGCCCCAGCACCCACTACACCACCGTGCTGCCTCCAGTGGCAACTGCAATGTGAAATAATAAAAAAACCAAGACAAGAAACCTACAGATATGCAGCCACCCATATATGCTTGTTACACAGCTGAGCCAATCACCAATGTATGGTCTAGGCGACCCTGTCACTCCTTCCTGGACGCTCATTGGCTGAAAGGCACATGCCACACACTATGGGCAATTTATAGACATAAACACACCTAAGTGGGTGTGTTTCGGGACTCCCAGAGCAGACCTGAGCACATGAACATGTGGAGAACATGCAGACTCCACACAGGCAGCATGGGAACCACAGTGGGGTGGGACTTCCGAGCAAAGCAGGCAAGGTGGTATCTAATGCATTATTCATGTCATCCTATGGCTATATATTTACTATAAAAAGACAGGGATTATATTGTAAAATAAAAGTGACAACAATTAAGCAAAGAGGAGAAACAACCGAGATATGCAAGAAACACTTTTGCAAATAATACAGATTTTCTAAATTGTGGAATGCTTGGTATTTCAGCCAAATTTCATATCAACTGCATTGAAAAGGATCATTTCAGTGCTTGCAAACTGGCTCAACAGATTTTATTTTTAAGAACTCTAATTTGCAAATATAGCATAAGGCGTAAGCTACACAAAAAACAAACAAATGAAGGCTGTGACATGGAGTTTTGACATTCAAGAAGGTTCAAGGTGAGTTAGGATTAATTCAGCTTTGTGGCTGTATGGGGACATTTTTTCCACCAACAGAGCACATTTGGTGGACAGTGCTCAGCTGCGGCAGATGGAGGGGCCGTCACATATAACATAACAGCTGATTTATTTTGGATGCCTATCTGCATTTTCTAAGATATACAATCACTGCTCCATTGACTTAACAACAACAGGCAAGACATACTATAAATAAAATTTTAAATACCATTTTATTATATACTAAAACTACTTTTATAGTCTAAAAAGTTTGAAATGCATTTCAAAAAAATCTTTTTTAATGACTCAAGACAGTTAAGTTGAAATATGTGACAATTTATGTTGAAGCTTGCATCGACATCTGGTACGTTGGCATCACATACCAGATAAACAGAGGGGAGGTTTTGTACATTCAAAAATATTTACCGTGCTGAAAAACAACTTTTCTGCCCTGGTGCAGCCAAGTGTTTTCTCTATGGATTTATTCTGAGGCTTGAACATGTAAAAATGTCCAATATTCTTCATTGTTGTTTTGGAAATATATATTCATGCTATCTTGAGTTGACAGTCATTAAGACAACACAACATGTACAATTCCTTAAAAAAAGTAATGTAAATAATTTTCCTAAATGACCTGTAAAAATGTGAGATGACACCTGAGTCTGAAAGTTGCTTTGACACGTGGCTATTATAGGCAGTAGAGGAAATTCAGTATGACTCCAAAAAGTCTTTGTTTATCCCGAAGGGGGTAATTTATCGTAATCCACCCTCAGGTGCCCCTAGGCCTGCCCCTATACTCCGAGATAAGCAGGAACCATCGCTGTCACTAGCAACTTTCAACAAATGGAAGAAAAAGGTCGAGATTTTGCTGCGGGCAGAGAATGAAAACAATATGATTAAAAAGCTTTTCGTTTGGCTCCAGATGAACGCTTGTCTTTGATCAATACATTCACTATGAAAAGCACATAATTCTGAAACGTCCTCGCTGTGCCGACTGTGATCTCCCCAGAGAAAAATGGCACAGGAAAATGGATCAAAAGGCTGTTCCTTACTGTCATGTCGGCTGGCAGTTTGTACCGGGTACTCTCAGAGGCACATGCAACTTAGAAGCGGCGACACACATCCTTCATTTTATATGCAAAGACCTTGAAGACCTCTGAAATAGCGAGACATTTCAGAGAGAGCTCCGAAATTTTAAATGACGCATGGAGTGTTACAAAGGCAGTCGGGGATTGACACATTAATTGCCCAGACAGACTATGGAGACACTGACAACAAGCATCACAGAAATGACGCTCGTGGGCCATTAATTTCCTCCTCGTTTGTGGGTTAGACGTTGCAGGCTTTTGTCTTTGACGTGCTGCAGAAATGAAGACATGCAGCTGAACAAATGGCCCACAGCACTCCGACATCCATGCCTGTCTTCCCTGACATAAGTATCAGCACAGGGGGACAGAAATCACACAAGGCTGAGGTCTCAATACTGCAGCCGTTCCTGTATTCAGAACAAGGCACATCTGCAAGGAAATTAGCTTTATTGGTACTAATAGTCAACATGGGTTGATGTGTTGCGGTAGAATACTAACGGAGACTCCACGTCTGCCTGGCAGCACACATTCACTTACGTCTTGGTTAATGGGCTCGGTGATAAATGTAAAACACGCACTGAGCAATTGTTTCCCGATTAGATTAATCAAAGGGATTCTTCTTCCCCACTAAAAATACACGGGGGAAATAGAGTGAATGTTCAGGAGTGAAAAGGCCCTGAAACCACAGGCGTACCTGCACACATACCTCAAAGGCAAATGTAAAGCCAGTAAGTGATTCAAATGATGTTAGTTTGAGTGTTCACGTCTCAGTTGTGTATCAGTTAAAGTGATGTCAGATATTAATACAGTAATTTCTTATACAGCAACCTGAAAGCTACCCATTTACAATCTTTCAGGTATAAGCTATTTTTATGGTTTTTGATAATAAGCCAGAACATTGTCACTCTATTTTTCAGTTTTATTACTTAGTACAGCTAAATCCTTATTAGCATTTTTGATTAATGCACAGTACTGTTCTCAGCCAATGAAAGAGAACTATACTCTGAACATAATTTGAAATTCATTTCATGCACTATTATTGATACGACCTTAGAAATTGTAAAGAAAGCCAGAGTTGGGGGGGGGGGGGGGGAAGAAAACACTTAAATTAGAAAAGGGAAAACTAAAAATAAAACCATACACCCCTAACCACACACACAAACACAAAACCAAAACCTCCACCCCCCCCCCCCCGCCCCCTGCCCGCCCCCCCAAACAAAACACTTTCATTAGCTCAGGGACTCCTAAAAAGAAAACCATACACACCTCACGAGTCAGATGGCAAATTAATATTGTATGGCAGATGTGCTCCATAAGACTTCAAAGGCATTAAGTTAATCTTCATGCAGAAGAAAGACAGACTATCATTAGCACTTGGCCTAGCATAAGGCCGCTCATCCCAAGCGCAGCGATTCGACTCTGCATATAAGGTCACATCAGATTTTGACATGCGAAGGAAGTACGAGAGCAGAAGTGAGATCTTTCTGCCATAATCTTACCTTAGAGACTCTATTGGCCACCTCCCGGCCAACCGTGAGGCCCTGAACGAAAGTACGCGCCGCGATAAACGCACGCGTCACTTGGGCCTTGAGCTTCCGCGGCACGTCCCCGAAGGGTTTCAGCTGGTCCGTGTACTTGCTGATGCACTCCAGGTAGTCATCGCTGAACTGAAACTGGGAGTTGAGCAGCTGGAACATGCGCTCTAGGAGCCGGGACCAGAAATCGTTCAGCATCTCCTCCAGGTTGACGTTGCCGCCGGTGTAGTAGCGCTTTAGCTCCGTGAAGAGGTCCTGGAAGACCTCAGAATTCTGCATGTACAGCTTGCCGTAGGTCCGTACAAACATGTCGTTCAGCGACTTCTCTGTGTTCTCTAGGAGCTCCAGGAAAAATTCTGCATTGAAGTGATTCACAGGCAAACAAAAAGAAAAGAGAAAAAGGCTGTCAGAGGGAAAGGTAACACCAATATCATGGCATTGTTTTTCGATAAATTGATTTTTGAACCTCAAAAATGCTATGCACATATTGTATTTATATATTAAAAGATGATATAATATATCATAAATATACTAAAGACATATTAGAGGTAGTACCTTAATTTATCATTATATATAAATATGGATGATTTCATTATATTATAAGCCAAATACAAAAACAATTGCTGTTTTTTAAAAAGCTTTGCACCACTTATTTCATTAAAACAGGCCATGTTAAAGATAATAACCAAGAGTAAATCCTAACCACTGTTTTAATATTAGCTTTCATTTTTAGTTATATACAATCTCACTTAATATAGAAATAAACATTTTCTTTTTAAGTTTGCAAACTACAGTGGTACCTCAGTTCTCACACTCATAAGAACTTGAATTTCTTAAAAGTCAAACCAACCAGTACGAAAAAAACAACCTAGAACAGGGGTCTCCAACTCCGGAACGGGTGTGACTCATCAGAAGCCAAGTCGGACAGAAAACTCACTGGATAGTACCTCACCAGGACCGGAGTTGGAGACCCCTGACCTAGAACTTGATCTGAATCTCAGAAGTCAAACCGTGAACACCGACCTAATATAACTTGTACACATGGGGAAATGAGTCATGCGGCATGTCTCTCAGCGGAGACAAAGGGTAACGCTTCAGTTCCAGCCTCGCATTGCTGCGATAACATCGTTCATTTTTACACTACCTGAATACATATATTTAGACAGCAAAAATACTTTTAGACAATGATAGACAGTAACAGTAATTATTATTATATAATAAAATACATTTAAAAATAAACATTTTTAAAATTCATTTTAATATTAAAAATAAACCATTAATGCATTTAATTATAATTATACTGTCGTGCCGAGCGGGGACAGAACGGAGACAAAGACGCAGACGTAAGGCAGGCCAAACACAGACGGACAATACAATGACTGGCTGGGGAAACAAACTGAAATGCGGATGAAATACAGAGGGCTAATGACAACAACCAGAAACAGCTGATCACACGGGGATTCCACACGGGTTTAACGAGGAGGTGTGGCACACGGAAGAAGCGGACGATCAGGGCAGGACACATTGTTTGGATACATTTATTTTCTTACTTTACAAATTACTGTTTTGATTGTGCTTAGATGTGATTAGTACAGTATGTGCTCTTCTTGTTTTATCCGGTTCATTTTGTGTTTAAATGCTTAAAAAAAAAAAAAATTAGATGTAATTTTTTTGGGGCCGGGAACCAATTAATTGGTTTTCCATTATTTCTTATGGGGAAAATTCGATCACAACTCAAACTTTTTAGGATTCGATCCCGAGTTCTGAATGGCTTAAAATCGAGTTCTGAAGTACCACTGTACTTTTTTCTTTTTACCAGTTTTGAGTTGTCGACAAAGCAGGAGGATTGAGTTCCACTAAAAACGCAGTTCTTTGATTTATGTATAAATGACAGTAATTATGAATATTTCTGCACTGTAAAATTTGGGATTGTTTTTTTTTCTGTTTGGCTATCGGCTTTTGAAAGGCCGCTGCCTCTCCATATGGTATTTACATCAGATTCTGTTACTAACATTAAGTGGTGAGCGTGCAGATTTATTTTTAAGTCAGCGCTGTCAGTGTCTAGCAGTCGCCGTTTTGCTATTCACTTCTGGATTTCACGATGCAAGTATTTAGGACTTGCAGTGTCTGTAATTCTACACTGACCTGTCACTCTTGTCCTTCTATATTTCGGGCAAACTACTTAGCAAGCACTGTGGGAACCAGGCACATCCTGTCACTTTAAAATTCTAGCCCACCTCCACCCCCCCCCCCATCTTGCAAGCATTAATTAATTCAACTATTATGACAGACAGAAATGGCTTCGCCTGTGAACAAACATTTCACAACTTTGCACTGCTGCAGGACATAACTTCGTTACCAACAGGCAGTCTTGGGCAACCATAAATAATTAACTACCCAAAATAATGACACCCTGACTACCAACATAAATAATTAATGAAAAGGTTCTCGTGTAGGGAAACAAAAACGCTACTAGAATTTAATCACCGCTGCTGTTATAAACGACTATCCTGTGCGATGTTTCAGAACACTAATCCTTTTTTCACGCTCCAGTCAAACATGGTTCACAGGTGATGTGGAAGGGACAAACCCACACCATTTACCCTGGGGGGACAGCTATGTGTTTCTCCAGTTTTGCTAAATGGCAGCAGTGAGGCTTTTAACAACACACCTGAGTTCCCCGTGTGTTAGTGTAAATGTGTAAGAGGACAGGGATACGACACATAAAATACCAGGTCCAAAGCTCAGTGAATTCTGATGATTTCTGAAAGCTCATTAGGTAATACTAACATTTCAGCATGAAATGAATTTTAATAGGATGTACCAGCAAAAGTGTGTATTACTGCCTGGACACCTAGTCAGACGCAGACTACATACTGGTGGTTCGTTAATCCTAAAACCGCACAGATCTGTGGCGATATTTTGTGACGTTTTTGGTTGACAACTTTAAAATTTTTTACGTTATGCATACTTATCAGCATAAGCCGATTTCGTCTTTGCTGCTGGGTTTCTGTCCTTAAGAGTCGGCACCTCCGTATGACACACATTTACATCAGACACCCAGTGTAAACAGTAAGTTTTCAGCGCTGTCATGTAAATAACACTTTATGCCTGACAGTGCTCTAAATAAGAGTAAACAGTGAATGCGTCGGAAATCCGTCCCTTGTGCGACTCTGTCAGATGTGCCTTGCCGGTTCACAAACGTGTAACAGCTCAAAGTAAATGACAGGCCTTTTAATGAAACACAGAGGACCATCTCCTCTGTGCTCAAAGGCTTAATGCTATTTGTTTTGGAAAGCAATAAGAAGAAACCACAAGGGTCTGCAGGATATTGTCAAGAAATATCCATTATTCCGCACTACTTTTCAGAACTCTTTGCAACGTGTTGAATTATCCTTCAGCATGGCTGATCAAGCAGGGGTAGTCCTGTTATAAAGGACTACTAGGAGTTTTGTGGATGTTGCTAGCATTAGCACACGTGTACACAAACCATTAGCTAAAAAGTGTTTTTATGTAACAAAAATGGGAGAAAAATTGCATTAAGATTAGGCACAATTTTAATAACTGGTATATTGCTGCATACGTTATGGTAATTTTATCATCCAAATGTAGTGATATCATGAAAATTTATAAATTTATATAAATTATCATTAAGTAGATATATATGGTAAATTGAGACTACAGATTATGTCTACCTTTCATAATATACAAAACAATTTTTAAATTATATACTATAACATATGGAAAGCTGTCATACCATAACTGTCAAAACCTAATTTAATGGGTATGTCCTATTACAAGAATTATACATTGCTATAAGTGACATGTTGATACTGTTGATGTACTTTTCCTAACTTGAGAACATTCGTTTAGCTGTAATTGACATATAATTTTGGTGAAATGTAATACACTGGCATGCTGTGTCTGGGTGTGGTGACAATGACAGTAAACTGTGCAGCCGTATGTGTAACCTGTGTACATCTTACAATACAACCGGCTTCATGATTCAAATCCCCAGCCTCCATGCTACCAATTCCTGGCTAATAAAATTTAGAAAATGTGATTGATTCCCAGCACTGATGCCATCGCATTTTCTGTATGGGATTCCAGGACACAGGGAAGATCCAATAGGCTGATCCGTCTCTGTCCTCCTCGATTTCAGCATGATACCATGCAGTCACGGAGCATTTATTTGGTAGCGATCCCTCTTTTTAATTGATTGGCTTGAGGTTAAACCTCAAAGAATATCATCTTTTGTGACTGGAAACGTGTCTGCCGCTGTGACAATGTCAAAGAGGAACCCCAGCACGCCACAAACTGGAAAAATAAATAAATAAATGAAAATAAAAGCAAGGTTCAATGGCATTCATGTACAAGCAAGAAACTCGTTCTTGCTGCATTCTTGGAACTCAGTACTGTGCTGAAAACTATTTTTCTACTGAAACACAACAGTAATATTAAAATATTATACATAACACACTGCTGTTACCTTGGCCAGTTAATGTAAGCACTTCTACAGGCAAAATACTCGAAGTGTTGCGATTCAAAGAGCTGTCTGTAATTGCGGCATATTCTTCAAACCAACTATGGAGACGTTCTTGGTAACCTTGCCATTATACAGACCAGCAGTGGCAGCCTCGTGCCCTGCAGTTCCTCCTTTTACCTCCTCTGTCCTGCTTTCCGACTTTACAGGTGGCAGTCTACCAGCTCTCTGTCACCAGTAACTTAAATGAGGTGGCAATGTCTTCTCCCATATGCTGTCACTGAAGGGCGGGTCACCTTTCATGGGGTCAGAGACGAGAGATGTTCAGCAGCTGATTAAACTTAAATAAGTTCCTGTTAGAAATTCCTTCGATGTCTGCCCCCATTTCACTAATGGGGAGACTTAATCATCAGTTTCAGCCGGCTGCCACCTCCTAGCGCCTTGTACAGCCACCAAAGTCGGAGCAGACCTACACCCTCGAGTCCCAGCCGAGAAGTATGTCCTCTATCAAAGAGAAGTTATGGTTCTGAGACTTGAGTTGCTGCCATCATGTGTAATATGCATTCCCTATCAGTCGAAGGCGGAATCTGTCAAGGTCATCTGACCCTACTCAGCCACTTTCAGAATATACTTACTACCCAATGATGCCCCCCCTGCATCACTCGTTTTATGTAACACTTCAGTGACTTACTGGAGCAAATCTAAGGGGTCTTATTAAATTTTAATTTCTTTTTTTTTAAGTGCTCATTAGTGCTTAGCAATGCCTTTGAAATTAAAATATTAGGGGCTACACTTTACTGGACTTCTACCCCCACAAAAAAAAAGCCTACATATCAAAAGTGATCTTTCCAGCTGCACTGAACCAGATTTGAACAAGTGTATCAAGTGTTCTCATTAAAGAGTACTAAATCCCTACTTACGTATTCTAGTTTCACTGCATTGGACAGGCCCCTGATTACATCATCACTTATTAAGTCACGTGCTTCATACTGGGCCACGCAAACCCACCCCCATCTTAGCTTCGATGTTACAAAAAATTCCATGGTGTTTTCCCTGCCGAGAAATCCAGAGAAATCTAGGCAATTCATTTCACGCAGTTCTGTGTAACGTGAAATTTCTATGGCCATTATAATCAGGCATTGATTCGAATAAAAAGCTGCATTGAGAAAATAATATCGCAGGTAGGTTTCCAGGCAATAATGGTCTGGTCCTTACATGCTTCACAATGCCCGCTGTGATTCTACTCAAAGAATCTGCACATTTATCAAGCACAGTAAAGTTATACAAAAAAATCTGTAAACAGCATACTTCCCCAGTTTCTTATTTATTGAAAGTTGCTGAAAATGAGGTTGACAAAGCAACTGCTTCTTGTGTCTTAATCAAAAGGTTGCATTAAATATTTAATCAAACTACTGATAGAAACACAGCCCTCCAGAGAAGCGAAGAAGTGCTCCGTGGCTGTTCAATAATTAACCATTGATAACACTCACACTTTTCTCCCCATATTTTCTTTATGTAAATGTACATATGAAAAAAAATACGATGGGTATTAAAATCTTGCATTTCAACATGATATTAATTACGTCATGTTTATCTTCAGCAAAACTATCTATAAAACATCTGCAAATAAATATTCTTAAAGAAAAACGACTATATAAAGGATGATCAGTGACTAAATAGAGCTCTTATACGTATCTATAGGAGCCAAACAGAATTTTGTACTTGTGATCAGTCTGTGACCTTTTGCCGACAGTTCAATAAAAACTAAACTGATGCACTTTTGTCAAATCCCACTAATCTCTCACCATTTCAACAAGTTGTCTTGCAAGCATGCCAACTGCAGCTAAGTTAGGGTTAGGGTTCCTCTGGGAATCGAAGTGTGACACATGACTCAGTACACATGACTCAACCAGCCAAAAGCATCCATATCTTAAGTTGTGGGTCACAAGGTATAATAGCTTGGAAAAAAAACGACATCAAGGTACTTAAAATAAGTAACAGGGGTGAGCGTCTTCAGCCGTGACAATTAATTGAGCTTCACTTCGGTTAATTGAGAGCACAGAATTAATTCTGGGTATCATTACCTGCACGTAGTGTGTAATCATATCAAGGGTCTGACTCGGTTCACTGTAGACTAAAGCTATCTCTGTAAAGGAACAAATTAACACGTTGTAGGTTGAAGTACTCTATTAGCCCTTCATGTGAGAAGAGCTTCATAGCTAGTTAACACACAAGAGGCACAAAATTAAATCATGATATAGCTTAGTGACAAGTGATTTCTGAAGGTGTAATCTAAAAATATTATTAAGGGAGAAAAGTTCTTAAAGAAAAGTAAAACAACTGGAAAGGACTACAGGACATATTTCAAAAATGATCCTACAGTTTGAGACGATAAATCACTGGAATGCAAGACCCAGCGTCATTTGTCTCCTCAAACAATAAAGTCTCAACAGGCCGTTTATTGTAATGACTTCATAAATGTCTCCGGCGATATTTTGCTGACAAGGCAGCATCCAGGAAGCTGCTGAAGGTCCGCGCCCGTGAGGCTGCCCACTAACACTACTGTCATAATTTAGCCAGTTGCGGTTATTGATTAGCTCATCAAAGAATGACACCCATTTACTGGGCCGGCCTTCAATCATTGCAGGCGAATGACTTAGGACAGAGAGCCACCCGCTCATTGTGATTATTGGGAAAATGTGTCTCGCCATGCATATTTCATAGCGTTTGTCACCCTATCAATTATTGTCTGGCATCATAATGATACTTTATGGCATCAATTGCTTCATGGAATCTTTTTTTTTTTCTTTTAACAATGTTCTGGCTTACAGCAGGAAACATGGGAATATCTGAGTTGCATTACATGTGTTTTCTTACACTGACGGAAGACATACAGTTATGTATAAAAACATCAAAAATCATCCCCCCCCCGCTTACATCAGAGGATACACCAGAAGCCTTGTTGCATATTGAATAATCGTCCTGCACGGCACTTCTGCTCTGACTGATAATACTGAGGCACATGTACAATGCACTCGAGATTCGAAACTCGCCTTCCACAGACTATAAAACATGCTGTAGTTTATGAAATAGTCTCACACGAGTAGTGTGTGCATGTCTGTCACGCCTACTGTAAGCCTGGGAAAGCAGCCATATTTACCAAAGATTTTCACAAATTTTTACTGCAAATATTTATCATTATTTATTTACCATTATATACAGATAAGAAGTTGTACAATGTTGGTTTTATTTTACAATTACAGCTGGGAACAACAGACGTTATCCCCCAGGATATGCATGCAATTATGATTTGCTTGCGGATTTTCCCAATGCACATTCCAATTTCCAAGCTTTGTGTATGAAATTGCACCAGGAAGAGAAACTCCTTTGGTGATGAGGAAGATGGACTGCATGAGGACTTGTTCCGTACTGTGCGTTGGAAGCACATTAAACATAGATTTTGCTCAGTTCCTTTGACCTCAGAGTGGTACAGGACTTCTGAAGGGCAAACAGGAGGATCTCATACACAAACTAATTGGTTAGAACAGCAGTATAAATACTCTGCTCTTACGAAAAAAAAAAATCCAAACCATTGATTTGGTTTGGGAAAACGAAATAAATCAAGAACACCCACACGGACGCACACCTATGAACATTTATATCTTATAACATTTCAGATTGTTTTGTTTGTTCACAAGCACTATGTCTTCTGGCTTTGTCGCTCCCAAGAGAATAGTAGTGTGTGCAATGCTTAAAATAATGAGAAAATAAATACCTGTCTTTTCATGTTGCTCTGCCCAATGAGCTCCTTCACTCAAGACTTTGATTTCTCAGACATTCAAATAATTCCTGTATTGTTCTGTCGATGCTAGTGGCTGACCAATACGGCTCCTTCAAGGCCCAGTGCCCATAAGGTTATTTAGAGAACAGAGTGCCTGACAGGCAATGAGATTGGATTGTACCTAAATGCAGTCAATAAGAAATGCGATGAGCAGAATTAAAAAAATCACAATAACAGAATAACTTTACAAATATGTTCAGCTCCGCAAAGAAAATAATGGCAACACTATACTCAAGGCCATGTTTTAGTAATTTATAAATACATTCATAAAACATTATACATATGGCAATAAATATTTATCAAAAGGCATAACACATTATAGCCTTGTGTATTATGCATTTTGAATGCTGTATGAAGCTCTCATCTATAATGTACTGTAGATGTAATGTATTATAATGCTCAGTATAACCGTTAAGGAGGCTTTGTACTGCATTATAAAGGTACCTATAGTGCATTATAGATGACAGCTTCATAAGGCAGTCATAATGCATAATAAATATGGCTATAATATGTTATACCTTTTTATAAATATTTAAAGCCATGTACTAAAAACATGGCCTAAAGTAGAGTGTTACCAAAATAATTTGCATACATTCCATATAAATGTGCATGTCACTGAAGACAGCTCATATCTCACTGCGAGGCTTACCATGGCATAATCACTCCCGTACATGGATAGTTTACTAATTCATAAAAGCATCCTACGCACCTATAAAAGTCAACATTCTCCTTTACTTGTTCAGGCTTCCCATGAAGAGAAGCAACAACAATTGACCTGAATGTTGCATTTAGTTGGGATTTGAGCTATTTTAAAGAAATATGGAAAGACAATACACTATACCTGGGGTCTCAAACTCCAGTCCTGGGGTGCCGGAGCCTTGTGTAGCTTAGTTCTTTCCCTGTTCAACCACAAATGATTTAGCTCAAGAGCTGTGCGGTAATTACCACAAGGAATTCACCAGAATTTGTTCAAACACAAAATTTCCATGAAGCACCATGAAAAGCACTCTGGTGTGAACTTGCTGTAAGGGCATTCTAGCTATAGTAAGGAATCTAGCTATAGTAAGGAATCGAGCTATGGTAAGGGATCGAGTTATGGTAAGGAATTGAGCTATGGTTAGGAATCGAGCTGTACGTCGCACCTGTTTTTTGTTTCTTGGAGATGCTGTATAGTGTGAATAAATGTGGCAACCTGGTGAGGTTCTTTGACAATCAAGAACGACAAGTCAGACAGGAAAGTGGATGAGGGTTTGGATATAGTGAAAACAGAGCCTCACAGAACTTGTAAAAGACTCAACTTCACCGGCATCAAAACATGGACTTATATAACAATTCCCTCAGCCATTGTTTTGAAAAAGAAATCTACAAGTCCTTTGTTTAATTTTTAATTCTTCCATAAAAACATAAATGGCTCCCCATAATAATAAATAATTATTAAGACTGAATGGATTGAAATTGTAGCATTTGCGTAAGGTTACCAAAGCCAAGGGGCAAACTTTAACATTTGCGAATCACATCTAAACATCAATACACTTCAATATTTTATTACACAGCCTCACACTAAATGTTAATATAGCCGCATTATAGTATGGAAAACTAGAAAATTAATTTGGGCAGATGCAAGGTTTGCAACGCATCCTCTGCAGGCACCACGGGGGATGGGGGGGGGGGTCGATGGGAAGGGAGGGGGGCCCTATCACTGCTTGGATACAGTGCCATTAAAAGCCCATTCTACATGAACGTCCCTCTTACCAGCAATGACTGTGTTTATCAGCCAATGTGCTATTTTGAAAAAGAAGCATCATCATGATTGCCTGGCTGATATATATCGGCCAACCACTGGCGCGAGCTATAACTGGAGCCATGATGATCTCACCTATTAATTTCAGAACATTTAGAGTCAATCATTAACATAAATTTTAGTACAACCCTTCATAAAATATCATTTTATATGAAATGATGGTGACATCATCGAGAGGCTTTAGTATTTTCTGACAGGCCAGCTACAAGTCCTTCTAACAATACCGTATTTAGAGTTTAGCTCAATTAAAAGCTCAATAAATTCCACTAATTAAGAGGTCTGACTTAATGAGAGGCTGCAAGCTCTTGAGGACATTGATTCGAGGACAATGATCCAGTAGTATGGGAAGGTGCATTGCTAGGTTCCCAAATACTGCCAGACTAAACATAATTATTTTCTGATATGGAAGTTTAGGGAAGATCAGTCTTCAAAGCAAGAAGAATCCTGTATCTTCCTGCTTTTTGTGTGCCATTCTGTATGAGAATCACCTGCTTAAACAAGTGACAAACTCCCACTTATCCACCCACGTGTTCTCAAGCAAGAATTTGCGCGACTCAGACAGAACGCTGGCTCGCCGTCTGCCGCCTAATGCATGTCGGGGTGCTCCACTTATGCATGAAGACTATTCCACATGTGAAAGCTATGACAGCCTGCCACAGATAGACATTTATATGCACTTAAAATACACTCTGATTTATATAACTGAAGGCCCCTTATATAGCTCTAGTATATAAGACACACTCTACTCCATGCAAACACGGGATGCTTTGAAGATTGTGGGCAATGAGTTCCTCTTACCAGCTGAAGGCAGTTTTTCCAGTGGGGCCCAGTCTAGGGTGGCACTAGGAAAGGCACCCATTTAGATATCCAGGTATTCGTTAACGAAGGTTAAATGCCTGTCTGAAGGACATAGCTGAAGGTCCCATTATGAGGCGCAAACGTTATAACTGCTGTGTCACAAATGCAGGACACGAGCGCCAGCGTCTTAAAACCCCCCATACACCTATGATGGTGTATCCCGCCTCTTCAGGCTGGGCTGCTGTGACCCTGATTAGATAAGCGCTTATGGGAAATGAATCAATGGCAAGAAAATACAAGCAGTAATGAATGAATAAAATGCAAATATCCTTAAAATTCCAAAGCAGGACTGCACAATAAAACCAATCATTTCAAACCGCATTTCCAAACAAATCACGCATCAAGCAAATCAACGTTTGTACACACAAGGTTATCAAAATATCAAAATATTTGAAAAAATGTAGATATCTGTGTACCCCACAACCTTAACAAGGATAGCCAGTCAGGGCATGTGGACAGATAGAATCCTGTAAAAATACAGGAGTGCATAATTTATTGGGGCAGTATTATCCCATACTGGTGAATTTATTAATACACACACACACTTTCCAGCAGCTGTGATCAACAGAATGTTAGCTTAAAGCCCTGTCCTCCACTTCCAGTATGTCTGCCCACATGCTTCTGTGAGTCTCCCTCCTGCCTCATACCTCCTGCCCAGCAGCTTGTCCCGGTTTAACCCCGAGCAGACAGATGCAGCCCAGGCATCTGCCTGTACGCATACATCTATTTGGGCACATGAAACCCTACGCTGCCTTTCTACCCCCAGCTCTGTAACTGGACCCCGCCCCCCTGCCTTTTACATTTCCCTTCTCTGTTCGTCCCGCGTCGCCAACCCAAACCCCGCGACCCACCGCTTTTCATCAAGCAGACAGCCAAACAGCCCCGTGCTCATTGGCTCAGTCTTTTTAGCCTTCTTAGTGTTTCCGCCTGATGCAGGTTAATTATTCCATCCATCCATCCATCTTCTACCTGCTAATTCCAGTCAGGGTTATGAGGCTTTCATTAATGTAAAGAAATAATGTAAAGTGTTAAACTGAAGCCGATGGAAAAATATGGAACAAAAAAGTAAACTCATTTGCAAACAAACAATGCACGATAATAAAATGACTTGATGAGCTTTATAAGTTATTCCTTAATAAACCACAGCAAATCAGTATATGTCAAAGAAAATTAGAATTTGAGTACAGAATAGTATTATGCTGGCAGTCTGTCCTGGGGGGGGGCAGCCCCGGGCAGTAGGCCTCCTGGGACAGTTCACCATTTCCAGGCTGAAACTGCACTCCAGTACTGGATAAGGGGTTATGGAAAATGATCACAGCTGGGGCCCGAAGTTTGGTAGCTTTGGATGGAGGTTAACGTCATTGATTGATGCATGGCAGCCTCCTCCAGCTTACATGGGAGCTATTCTGATGCACGCTGAGGCTAAAAGCACACGGTGTCACCACTTAGCCGTCAAGGCTGTCATCAAAGGCGCCGATCGACAAGCAGCTGGCTCACTCGCCACCGAGCTGACGCGTCGTTTTCAAAGGGACAGCCGGCTACGTGCGGTGACACCGGAGTCACTGCCATGATGCCCCGCACCCCTCTCCATCCTGTCCCTTCATATTGCGGCTGGGAGGGGGGGAGAGGCCAAGCACCTTGGCTGGGATGACTGATGCGTTACACTGACACTCACAGTAACCCGCTTTGTCTAGTTAGAACACAATGCGGTTCAGGTCCTACAAACCACGGCACAAAACGTCCCCACGACGCCCGAGCGCACAGATTGGGATGGGGATTTATCCCGTAAGGTGAAGCAGGTGCCGTCATCGTGCGGAAGTGGCAGAGCAATGCGGCGGTCAAGTAATTAAATCACTCTGCCGCAGCACACTGTGATAACAGGAGACGATTACATAGGATCCCGTCAATCACAGCACAGCAGCTCGTACATAATAACACGACAGGGAAAAAAGAAAAAATCTGTTGTTCCTTCAACGTGTGATTGTTATTTGACAGCTCTGTCTAATTTCCAGGGTAGACAGGGAGGAAAGAGTACTTCAATACTAAGGGACAACAAGCCTAAATTAAATGGAAGGCCGCACGCACCCTCCAGTGGGACAACATATCGCTCGAGGCAGAGAGGTCAAATATTTGTACAGAGTAATTTGTTTTCTCACATTATTGCAAAAGCCAGTGAAGTAGGACATCCTTTCATTTTGTTGTGATATACTTCAACCCTAATCTTTGCTCTTTTCCGAAGTATGCAAACCTGAGACAAAAGATTACTGAGGTGTTGGCTAAACTGATTGAAATGATTATCTGTGTCAAGTGTGTCTGTGTTCATGTTTCGAGAGCCTTTGATGGACAATAGTAAATGTATAACGTTAACAGACTGCAGGGTGCAGTTTTATGTATTTGTATGAAATGATAGATTTTTTTTTTTTTACTTATACCTTTGTTGTTCTATTAGCTTGCAATTTAGGCACAAGCTCAAAAGGTAGATTAAAAGTCATTTATGTTATATGTTTTTTAATTGTAGGTATAGAGTTTTTAAAAAGTCTCAAAATAGTATAGGTGCACAGCTTAAAAAATGTTTCAGGACAGTAGCTGTTACAGCATCTGTTGGCATCTAGTATAAAAAAAAAAACAACCTTTTAGACGCAAAACATTTATATTTCAAACACCAGATGTTTACAAACATTTGGGACTGAACTGGCAGCTGCAATCATAAAGCCGTTTTTATTTGGCAAAAGCCAAAAGAAGTCTTTTAACATGAGATTCATGGGATTGTTTTATACATTTTATTTTTAGCTAAGCTAAATCTAAATTCAGTGATATAGCTTACACATTTGCAAATTTATATAGCTATTGAAGTCACTCGGAAAATGGTGACAACTCCATGTGTCGTTAACAAGTCACTTTTTTCTCGCAGGCAGTGGTAATTGCTACAAAAGATGCGAATAACTTAAGGCAGGGTTGTGTAGCAGAAGATATACTGCATAGTAATGTGAGGTGCAGACTTGGATTGCCTGGAGCGACCATAGAAATAGCTAAGGCCTTCTTGCCTGGAATGGAGTGATACATAAGGATGTTTTCAATATGCACTGACACGTTTTTATTTCTAGCTTTTTCTGTGTTTTTTATAGCTTTTAGCTTATAACAGACCTACTATGTGATCTGCCACCGGATGCAGGTCTGACGAGACTAGTACATCTTCTCAGGCACGAGCTTCCAGCGCAGTTTATCCATTATGGAAATGTCACGTCCCAGGCTACATGCAGGTACGTCGCCCAAGCCAATTTAGCGAACTTTTAGGGCAGAGCCATTATTCATGAAATGCATGGATAAATATCACATCTAAAACATGCATTTTCAATGGAGGCAGGATCAGAGGGAGTAGTAAACAAGGCTGGAAAGAGTAGTGTTAAAGATTTACAGGTTTACTCATGGCAAATCTGAATCCCATCTTGGCATAAACTCAAGGAAACAAGACAAGACTGGAGGGAAATGCTAGATTCAGTCCGTAACCAAAAGCAGCAGCAATAAGAGATCATCTCACTGCTTATCCCGGTTGGGGTTGCCCTTATTCCGGTCAGGGTCACTTGTATCCCGGTCAGGGTCTCCTTTATCCCGGTCAGGGTCACTTGTATCCCGGTCAGGGTCTTCCTTATCCCGGTCAGGGTCTTCCTTATCCCGGTCAGGGTCTCCTTTATCCCGGTCAGGGTCTCCTTTATCCCAGTCAGGGTCTCCCTTATCCCGGTCAGGGTCACTCGTATCCCGGTCAGGGTCTCCCTTATCCTGGTCAGGGTCTCCTTTATCCCGGTCAGGGTCACTTGTATCTCGGTCAGGGTCTCCCTTATCCCAGTCAGGGTCACTTGTATCCCGGTCAGGGTCTCCCTTATCCCAGTCAGGGTCTCCCTTATCCCGGTCAGGGTCACTCGTATCCCGGTCAGGGTCTCCCTTATCCCGGTCAGGGTCACTCGTATCCCGGTCAGGGTCTCCCTTATCCCAGTCAGGGTCACTTGTATCCCGGTCAGGGTCTCCCTTATCCCAGTCAGGGTCTCC
>JABFEA020000038.1:23160048-23191246 GCA_019775915.2 Cyphomyrus plagiostoma
GATATTCAGATCGAGTTCTAGGTCAAACTGATTTGTTCGACTTTCAAGAAATTTGAGTTCTAGTGAGTTCGAGAACCGGGGTATCACTGCATATGCAATTGAATCAGATAGTGCCAGTCTGCATTAAAGATGCAATGCTTTTGTGATGTGCTTTTGCTGGGGGTGCCCCTGGGGATAGTGCACAATGTCTGGGGGAGATTCTGGTTTTCCCTGCTCACCCTAAACTATAGATTATCAGTCAATAAGGACGAAAGAAGGGAATACAAATAGTACAAATTGCCGTAAGTGAGTAGGAAACGCAGGTTTCCCGTTCGCGGCATACGGAAGGGTGTGGTGAGCGTAAGCCCCCTCCGTTATTGGGCCTGCTTGGCGGTGGTAATGCGGGAGATGTGAGGTTCTGCCTCATGCTTAACTTAATTACAGCATTGGGACAGGCAGGAAGGATTGTTCAACTTTCAAGAAATTCGAGTTCTAGTTAGTTCAAGAACCGAGGTACCACTGTGTGTGTGTGCGTGTGTGTGTGTGTATTCTATCCAGACAGCAAAGTCTAATTCGTTGGTGTACAGTGGGGTGTAATCATTCAGGGGGTACACGACCAGGAAGATGGCACTGACAGTTTTGGTCTTGATGGACCAGCAGTGGTTTCGTAAAGTAAGTCTTTGGAGCAGACTGTTCCTTGGATGGGAGAGACCAGCCCCAACGGTTACAGTAAAGCCTCCCACTTTGGAGATGTGTGGCTTCTCAGAGGAGGGGAGGCTGCTGATCAGCTTCTCAGCACTTCTGGTGATGAGTGCGACCTCTGAGTGGGCAAATGGGGAAACAAGCCAGGTTGAGATAAAGCACAATGCTTTCAGTGAGGCTTTTAGAGGTTTATACTAGAGCATCCCCATGGTATTGACAGCAGGGTGCTCCAGGATAGCGCTGGAATACCAGTGTGTGAGACGACCAACCTGACCACCATCAGCCGGCCACCATGATGACGGCACCTGCAATCCCTTGGTGTTTTATCAGATGGATGTGTGGCTGTTACTATTCAGAGGAGCATGGTGGGACAGAGCAGAGAGCCCTAATGACAGGGCAGTCTGAAAGGCGAGACCTCCCCGTCACGCTTTGCCTCCAATCGCTAATCTCTATATGTTAATTTAACTCTCGGAATAAGACAAATTTTCATTATTGCCTGTTAATGACATATTTAAATGGGTATCAAAAAACACAATACATTTCTGATTGAACTTTAAATATGAAAAAAAAATCTCACATTTTAATATATCAAGTGAAATAAAAATCCAAATAACTTAAAATGGATTCTAACTTAAAATACATATACCTCTGACGAGACAAATCCTCTTTTGTTCAGGCTAAACAGTTCCTTCACTGTCAGGTGTTTCTCAAGAAAGTGAGTACTAGTACTCGTGTTGTTAATAGTGCACCGTTAAAGTGAAATAGACCTTTGCACAAACATAGAACAATGAAATGTTGAATTTATGAACTGATATCATCCTCGGATGGGGACCATTAGTAGAGACATTTTCAAGAAAATGTTGAAGGGTTTTGTTTCTACAATAATTTATTTCTCCTCTTGTGTTTTTTTAAAGCTTTGGAATAATTGACCTTGAAAAATTAATTATACGTGGACGAGGCAGCTTCTTGGGCCAAGATGGGAGTGAATTAAATGCAGCGGGGACATATTTCATCCCTTTATCAGCTTTCATTTTTCAGGTAAATGTGTTGCTGCTTGAAGATGAGGTAATTTGTTTTTGACTGCTGGAAGGCAGTGAGGTTATGGGAAGAAATTATGGAACTTATGTAATTATTTATTCCAGTTTTCACCCCACTGCAGACCGTCTGCTGTAGAATTGTGACAGAGGTGATAGAGAAAAACGTGTTTTTATATGATTACAATCAAGAAACAAAAAAAGAATGCAAGCCTAAAATTTGTGAGATATTTTCATCAATATAAACAAGAAAGCAAAGGTGACCACCACACGGAGAATGACGTCATTTTGGGAAGGACTTGTAGAACTGGCTTCCTCTGCTGTGCGGTACTGCAGACGTGAAATGTCACCCTTCAATTAGGGAACATGTAAAGGAGGCGGAAAGAGAACATTCATTTCCATACCCTGTCTGCAGACTTAAATGTTTTGCCGCATTCCACAGAAACACATGAAAGGCCTTGTTCTTCTGGTCATGAAATGAGAGGAACAAACACAGAAATGGCATCTTGATGCAGCTTTCCATCACACTGTCGTATATGCAGCCGTGCCCCCAGATGTACTTCCATGTCCCCAGGTCTACTGCCATGTCCCCAAGGTATATGGCCACACCCCCAGGTCTACTGCCACGCCTCCATGTTTACTGCCACACCCCCAGGTCTACTGCCATGTCCCCAAGGTATATGGCCACGCCCCCAGGTTTACTGCCACGCCCCCAGGTCTACTGCCATGTCCCAAGGTATACAGCCACGTCCCCAAGGCTAACGGTCATGCCCCCAGTTCTGTGGCCACGCCCCCAGCTCTGCAGTAAATCTGACCGGCGTTTGCCGATTTGGTCACGCCTACAGTGACCGATTCCGAAGGACGGTGCTCGTCAACGTCCGTAAAAATGTTATAATGTTATTTCCCCCCACCAACACTGCAATTAAGCTTCTGTCTGCTGCGCTCTGACATTGCTATTCCATAATAAAAATCTGACAACCTGTCTCTCAGACAGTATCATGAATCGCTAATTAGGGTACTTATTAATCAGTGCATAAATTTGCTATATTTGGTTTTTGTGGCTTGAATGCTGCTATTGCTCCTATAAATATGAAAAGATTATGCCTGAAATCAGGGTATTTTATACAGCAAAACACCACATGCTTGGTCTCCTTAGATATTAAAAAGAGGTACATTTCTATAAGGGCCCAGTGACCTAACAATGACAAGGAAAATACCGCATTTAACTGTGCTAATTACAAATAAAAAAAATGAGGGTGGGAGTTCTTCATGATTGGAAGTCATTCCGAAGAAAAAAGAATAGGTCTATGTTAAGTGTGGAAAACAGGAACTGCCTTTAATTATGTTTTAGAAAAAGGCGCATACAGTATGAGACCATGAGTGTGACGCTGGAAGCTTCAGCTGCATTGAAGCCCAGATCTGCTCCAGTTTCTCAGGTGAAAAAAATGTTACTTCTATAGAGATATTTTTTGTTATCCACACCGGATTTTATCATCTCATCAATATCTCTTCCTGACATAAGTCTAACTCCATAAAGCTATGCTGCTATGATGTTATAAAGAGCACCGTGCCAAGACAGCTCACCATCAAGTGCTTTTCAAACATTTTTAAAACTTTTACTGAGAAACATAAATCATAATATGTGCAGTGAGTGAAAAGAGATCACAACATTCCATAAAAATACCATGACAATTTGATGTATACGGTTGTACAAACTTGAAAGTACTTCACGAAAATGGAGAATCCTGCTGTGTTTATATTAACTTCAGGGGTGTCGTCTCGAAAATCCATGGGGACAGGACTTCGCTACAGAGGTGAGTGAGTCACTCCAAGTAGGAGGATTTGAGTTGTGGAGAAACAAAGGAGATTCTCTCCATACCGCAGCAGAAAACCAACCATGGCTTATGAATCCAGCGGACATGTATGCATCATACAACTCAAAATGCAACATCAGGTAACAGATACAAAGTGTCCATCTTCCAGCTGTTTATGCTACGCAGGGTTGGATGGGGAGGGGACGTAAGGCCAACGCACCACCATGCTGTCCCCCCCTCTCCACCAACAACATGCATTTTTCATATTCTCCCTGGTATTTACAAAAATGCCATTCAAAATTGAATAATGGCATTTTTACGGCACATGCTGACGATATTACTTATAAACTGCAAAAAAAGAGAGAGAATAACTAAATTTGCATAATGCAAGGAAATTGGTGAAGCAGAATTTACATTTCTGGGCCAATGATGAGTAAATAAACACTGAAATTAACAGTTCCATATGCACCAACTGCCCCCTGAGCATTCAGATTCGGAAATTAAACTGAAACAGCAACCGTTCATTGTAAATGCAATGTCAAGAGGGGAAGGAGACGTTTCTCATTTGTCATTACTGATAGTAGCAAAAAAACAATACAACAAAACATGAAACGACAGTGTGACATCCTCATGCAGCTTTGCAGGAGCGCTGCAGTCAAGCAAAACATTTCTGTTACAGTTACTTATTTATTTTGGGCAAGCCAAGCTGCATATAAAGGAGAGCGACAGTGTCACATCACATGACCTGGTCACCTGACCTAAACACAGCACAAATGGCTTTGAAGGAGTCTGAGTAGAGAGCGATGGAAAAGCAGCCAATCAGTGCTCAGCATTTATGTGGGACCTCCTTCAGGCCAGCTGGAAAAACATCCCAGGAGGCCACCTCATGGCACTGGGGTAGAGGAGATGGCAGGGTCAGCCAGTCCCTGGAGCACCCACAGGGGTTAAGGGCCTTATTTTGGTGCCCAACGGTGGGATCACTCCGCCAACTGTGGCACAATTTGTTTTTTGTTTTCCCATTATTTTTTTGGTCAGCGTATAATACATATATTTTATAGTTTTTATGTTCTTATAATTATTGTAAAATGTAGAATAGTACAAACAAACCTTTTTATAGGTGAGTTTGTCCAAACTTTTAACTTATATGTATATCCTCCTGAGACCCAAGGTTATTTGTTGTTAAGACGTCTTACAATTTAGATTTTTTAAAATTTATTTTTATTTTTAATTTCACAGCATGTCCTCTTTAGTGCACAACAGGAATAAATACATTTCCTAACATCAGTGAAAAGATAGATGCAAAAAGAAAATGTCCACTACAATGGACATAAATGAATGGGTGGGTTCTCAGGAGGATATTAACATATACAGTATGCAGCAAGGTTCCATGCACTGTGGGTCGGGACAGGAAATTACCACACTGGACTGTGTTTCCCCCACAAGCCATGCTGTTTCGGAGCTGCTCTGACCCAGTCATCTGGCCATGACGATTTGGCTCTTATAAAAACCACTCAGATCTTTATCGCTGCCCATTTTTCCTGCATTCAACGTCACTGTGGACTATGAGAACCAAATGTTACCTCACCGTCTACTATATCCCACACCTTGGCATGTATTCTTGTCACATGGGGACGGTCATAATGTTTTGGCTCGCCAGTGTAAATGGGTGATGCAGTGTCTCTCACCAGTATGGCTGAGGGTTTGAACCCCACCTTCATTGTATGTGGAGTTTGCATGTTCTTCCCGTTCCCTGCCTGGATCAGGCTCTGGCTGGTCCTGAGCATGATAGGCACTTAGAAGATTATATATGTGCCCGCATTCGTGCTTCAAGTTGCTCTGGGTGCATCCACCACATTTATCGCTATTACAGTTAATAACCCCCCCCCCCCCCGTCTGCTATCAAGGACTGATCATCACTGACCTTTCAGGAGCTAGAAGGCGCTGGCTACTTCTACTGCCTTACAGCGCCTCTTTCATCCCAGGGCTTTAGGTGATGAAAGAAAACAAAAGGGCAGGTTCCGCCTAAATGCCACCCCGAGTGGCATTTCTGCTACACACTCAACCTTTGTTTGAGTTTCATTTTTGCTCCCCCCTCGATCGCATTTTCTTCTGCCTCTGCTTCCGTGAGACCCTTCATCTGAAATGCTACATGCGACAGATTATGAAGTTTTTACACCTTGAGGTATGCTTTAAACAAATAAAGGTTATTAATTCTACCTTTAACATGCTTCTCTCAAAAGTAAGGGCTCAAAATTTCAAACTTTATCCATTTATATCAAACATGGTATTTTACCGGGAGCCAGTCAGGGTTACACACCGAGCTTCAAGGTTAAATTTCAGGGTTCCAACCACTACTGTCAAACGTCTTCGCTCTGCTCCCATTTTCTCCCATTTTGTGTTATATATACTACAGAGCATAATGACAGCCCATTTGCCAATGATCTCCTTTGCAGGCTGATAACGCAGCGCTGAGACCCCTGGTCTATTAGAAAGTGGAAGCTGGGAGTGCCCTGGGGCCATGAAGGAAGAGCTCTAGTCACAGGAAGATTTGCCGATATTCAGCTTAATCATCTGCCGTGCCTATCAGGGGGTGGAGCTAAAGGAGTCGACTGCATTTAACGCATGCAATGCAGGGTTACCCTTATTAAACTCAAAGCAGATGCCGATCTGCATCGGAGGCCTTTTCCTGCCGCCTGATTATGACAGGAAGCAGCTGGATCTCATGTCTTCTGCGAAGTGCCTGTGTGTGACCTGTTATAAATGGCATGCACGCCCCTTGGGTAGCCAGGTTAGAACAAGCAACAGGCTGCATGTAGCAAAATAGAAACATAAATATAGACTGAACTATTACTGATGTAATTATCATGACTAACATAGGAAAGAAATGACATCAGAAATGAGTTAAACACCAGTAAATAATCAGTAACAGATATTAAAGAGAAAATACCCCATATATTTTTTTCATATTCATTCTTTATCATTATGAATGACAATGAATGTTACCTGACATACAAAGATAATCACTACAGGCCTGAAAAGAATAAGCCATTACGGAAGATGGATAGATGGATGGAAATGCAATTCTGCAGACAATCTCAGTGTTTTGGTCACATCTGTCCAACTTAAGGGCTATTTTCTCTGGACCACTATCTCAGAACAACATATTTGTATTCATATGTTTGTGGGGACTCCATTCATTTCTATGGGCATAACCCCAATCTCAACAATAACCATAACCATATGTAACCATGCAAAATACAAAACGCATGGTATTTTTCATTTTATGGTATTTTTAACTTTTTTTAACAGAAGTCAGAGATTGTTATAAAATTCAGTTTCCCCTTGTGGAGACATAAAAAATGGTACAAAGTAACAGGTTATTACAACACTGTGGAGTAATTTGGTCCCCACAATGCAATATATACGTAACCCACACACGCGCGCATGGATACACACACTATCATTTATTCATATTTTGTTTGATTCGTCTGTCGGTGTCAGCAGGATGAACTTTAGCGTGGCTTACGGACAGCCGACCTGCCTGACACTGCAGAGTTGTGCCCGCTGGCGCGTGGGCAGCTCTGGTCACTGCCGTGAAGATGCCAGCCTATGCCACACGCAGAGCTGGCTCGACGATTAGTGCAGCGATGGCCGCCACTGCTGTGTGGGCGTGCGATTCTCCAAAGGTGTGTGTGTGCTGAATAGTAAACAGCATTAACACGAAAAAAAAACATATAGAGAAAACGGAGTGCCTGTCCGTCAAGATTAATGGTGCCGCCCGATCGACTGAGGCTTAGGGACTGCAATTAAACATTGTTTGCTGTTAATAACCTCCAAACTTAATGCCTTCATCTCTGACCTGACAAAGAGCCGCCCCTCGCCACATATCGATCCCCTCACCAGTTACCGTGGTAATCAAATTCCGAGTTCGAAAACCGCCATAGGCTACTTTGCATGCGTGGCCCGTAGGGGCGGGCGCTGTGGGCAGAGACCCACTCTGGCAGAGTGCAGGAAGACTCCCTTTGGGGGGGCAGGGAGCGTCCGCACCAATGCAGGCCAATGCCGCATGCAAAAAAGAGTTCCAATCATTTCTGCGGATTAGCCTTCTGCTAACACAAAGCTATCTCCATCAAAGACACAGCCTGCCTGTGGTCATAGCGGCTACACATAGCTTAGCCTTAATAACACACTGCTGAATGAGGATTTATCTGATAACCAAATACGTTGCATGAAAATCTGTAAGTTTGATCTTTCCTACAAGAAGATCACAAAAAAAAACATTCTACTGAAATTTTATGTATTACTCTCGCGCAAGAGTATGAATTTTGTGCAAGATGGAATTAATTTCACCTCATCACCACAAGCCTGATTAAATCTCTGTTTCCTAGTCATTTATGGCATTCAATTCTTTCAGTCATCTCAATTAATAAAAGATTTACCAGTAATGCCCAGTTAATCAGTGAGGTGCATAACATCACTGACAAACAGTCAATATGGCTATTAACACTATAATTGTTATGAGCAGTACTTGGGTACTGATTATGATGAATAATGATTAGGAAGCAACGTTCTACCCTAAGAGGCGATAGTTTGAATCGATAGTTATATATCATATAAACTGGTCTATATATACACACAACCACACACACACAGATATTTAAGTTTTATTTGAATTACCGGTAGTTTTGGAAAAAATACAAACTAGTAAAATTATTGTTGTTAACAGAGAAACACGTCACGGGATGAGAACAGAAAGAAAGCTCATCTTCTCTCACTGATCAGCGTCAATCTGTGGAAACATGGTCACATGCATATATATCCATCCATCTATTTTCCAAACCGCTTATCCTACCGGGTCGCGGGGGGTCCGGAGCCTATCCCGGAAGCAACGGGCACGAGGCAGGGAACAACCCCGGACGGGGGGCCAGCCCATCGCAGGGCACACTCACACACCAGTCACGCACACATATGCATATATAGGAAATGTGTAACTAACAGCAACCAGCCCTGAGATTTTTATGTTTAAATGCGATTTTTAAAAATTCTCCACTGTGTAGAACCGATCCAAATTGCTTCTTAATGTACATCCCATGTCCGAGGTCACAGTACTCACAAAACTGTACAACAGGTCAAAATGACGGTTATTCACATAAAAATCATAAATCTGTTTGGAATTAAAAATACATGTATTAGCAAAGAACATATACTATATGTTACTGCTTTTTGTCCCTTCCGAAATGTTTCAATATGTTGATGATTTGCTGGCACCCCCACTGGAAAAATTCCTCTGAATGTGGATTTCCTGAGCTGGTCACCCCACTGAACAAGGCCAATCGCACACACGCGCTGTTTGGGACCCAGTGCAGTACCTTCCTCTTTGCTAATGCAGTAGAGGCTGGTGTAACGTCAGTCCTCATATCCACAGAGATAAAACCCAATGTTTATGGCTACAGCGAGGGCTCCATGTCCTCTTTTCAGCTTTTCAGGACACAGGGAACAGGCCACATGCAAAAAGCCTCCCTCATTCTAATTTGGGAAAATGTTTGTAAACTTCAGATAAATTATTGGCTGATGTGCTACATGGCAAGAGCATTCCGTGAATATCGCGACTTAAATGCACAGAACCCTGAAATACGCTACTGAGAATGTGACTGTGAGCGATGGTCACATGACTAGCTCTGTCAGAGACAATCCAATCAATACCATTAACATGTAATGCATTTTAAAATGTTTCACAACGCTCTGTTCCACCCAGGTGATTTTCATACAAATGCAGGTCGGATACCTAACATTTGTTTGAGTGACTCTCAAAACATCTTTCTGTAAATTTGCACAAATCCCTGTTGTGTCTCTAGATTTGTCAGTTATAAGTCAGATGTTGTTCATGTGCCACAGCATTTTATTCTGACATAGGTCACCCCTAGAAATGGCATGTTTCTCGAATGCCATTGCCATCCACAATGTGCTTGCTTAAACAAGATTATTATCAATGCATTACTTTTTAAGCTGCTCTATTTCTGAGCAATGATTCACCTACTCCATAAATGATATCGTCCCGCCTCTCGGTCATCTCTTTACCCTTCAGGCTTTTTGACTGATGCTCATTTGCCTCCGTCTGATGATCTGAGACTGCGCTGCATTGTTATCTCCTGCCTGTGGTCGACAGATATATTTCAAGTTGAACAGAAGTAATTAAATCCATCATTAGGCATTTCCTACGGTCGTGGTCTTTGGCTTTCTCTCCGTCGTACATGGAAATGTGACCTGAAAAGATGATTTCACAATACACAAATTACATGTAACAGTATCAAAATAAAATAAATTAATAAATAATTTATTGTACATCTATATGCCACTCAAAAACATTACCTTGAATATTATATTACAGTATGTGTACTCAATTCGTCTAATGGATACTTTAGCTAATATAACAGGTTACAATATAATAATTAACTTAAAATATTAATGAATTAGTTAATTAATGTCGTTGTGTAAAATATAATGTTTATACTTTGTTATAATTATATGGTATTTTTCCATTTTCCCATTTAAAGTACATAATTTCTTGTGCACATATTGCATTGGACTTAGTCATTTTATTATTGCAACAGCAATTAACATCAGCACCTACCCATGTTATCTATACATCACCGAGGCAGAGATGATTCCAGACTCCATCTACTCCATCACAATACCTCATTGCTGCGCTTTGCTGCACCTTAGAAATTATAACTAATGATCTTGTACAAATTTTCTAAACCAAAATTACCTGTGAGACTCAGGGGACCCGGCACAGCGAGAGATACAGTGTTTAATATGTATGGGGGCAGCCACGCAGCAAGATTGAGACAGGTGCTTCCTAGCGAAAGCCCCAGGGTGAGACAGCCCAGTGTGGCACGCCTTGCTGTACGACAGGCGTGGAGCTCCACACTAGAAATACAGCCTGCGATCCGTGACCCATAACTGAAATGGTTTCATACTTCATATTTAGATACTGTCATCCTGACTTAGTCCACTGATTGAGGAACTGGGGGAAATTAGAAGTAAGAAAAATACACACATCTCGGTGTTAAATAGAATATATTGACACCCTACTTCATATGCACAATTTAACAGTGTAAAATATGTGAATTAACAGTAACATAATTTTAAAATGAGAGAGAATTTCTCCTGTTCTCCAAAACGTTACTGATATTTTGTCGTATGGCTAATCGGATACCGCTTTGGGTGTAAAACTCAGCACCAACTCACTTAATTCATTCATTCAATTGTGAATTAAGTATAGCTAAGCGATAGGAGTCGTGTTACTGGTCAAGTCAAACAACTCAGGCGTGTATTGGATGCTTGCTGTACACACATGCATTGCATTAAAGGAACTTTTTACATTTCCACGCATTTCCTGTAAGTGCTTATCCTATTCCAGGTGGCAGGGGGACCAGGTCCAATCCTAAAGGCTTCAGGTAGGAAACAACCCAGGACGGGGCGCCAACCCATCGCAGGGCACACTCACACCTGGGACAATTTGGTAACTCCAATTAACCTCAGCTTGTTTTTGTACTGTGAGGTAAAAGTACTGTACCCGGAGGAAACCCCATGACAACACAGGAGAACGTGCAAACCCCACACGCATGGAGCCCTGGCAGGGACTCGAACCCTGGTCCCAGAGGTGTGAGAAAACAGTGCTAACGGCTGCAGCGCTGTGCCACTTTCTTCAGCTACAACTTTTTTAAACATTTCATTTCACTCTGAACCACGGGGAGAAGATTATAATGTATCAGAGTCTCAGACAAACAGCTTTTGACTAATGTCCAATGGTAAAGTGGTGGCAGGGAAGTGGCTGGTTTTATGTATTTGTGGAATAGCTGAGGCATTGCTTATTCAAGCATTCTAAAATTACTCCTGTTAAAACTGTACAATTTCTCACACACACAGACATATATATATATATATAAATAAGCCCACCATGCATCCATCCATGTATCTTGCATAAAAGTAGCATGGGGTCACACTGTACCCCAGTATCCCCTGGACAGGCCTCCTGACTCCCACAGAATGAAGTGAAACAGCTGTTGCTGTCCTGTGAAGCTGATCCACAGTCACGATGCTTATACCAGTGGCACTGAGCATCGCTGCCCGCAACTCGCCATGTCACGTCATACTGACGAAAACCTCCGGGTGTCTCAGGCTCTCCCAAAGCCACTGCGACGTCCAAGCCGAATGAAGAATAGTGTGTACAAGCGGGTGAAAGTCTGGGAATGAGTGAGGAGGGAAAAGGTCAAAAAGGGTCAGGCAGGGATAGCTTCCCAGACACCTCGGGCCCCCTTATCGTAAAAGCCAGCCCTCATCGACTAGAGCATAAGCCCTCCCAGCTGTCCCCCGTAACCCAGAGCTGCCTGGCAGCCTGTCCACACAGCAGATACCCCCCCCTCCTGCGCTGAGCAGAGACTTGGCCTCTCCAAGGGTCACTAACGTCTGACTCCACGTCCCAATCAAACTGGGATGACCAGGGATACTGCTGCCCTGACTGCCAGTGTGCTCTGAACTCAAATCACCGTGCCGGCCCTCCTCTCTCTAACCTCACAGAGCTGACTGCCAGTGTGCTCTGAACTCAAATCACCGTGCCGGCCCTCCTCTCTTTAACTTCACAGAGCTGACTGCCAGTGTGCTCTGAACTCAAATCACCGTGCCGGCCCTCCTCTCTCTAACCTCACAGGGCTGACTGCCAGTGTGCTCTGAACTCAAATCACCGTGCCGGCCCTCCTCTCTCTAACCTTACAACGCTGACTGCAGCAGCCTGAGCTTCTTGCAGAGACCTTCGCTGAATTACGGTCTTAATTGAATGCATTCCAGAAGTGCTACCTGATGAAGAGTGATGACGGTAATGGAAAACTAATAAATGTCTGTTTTTAATGGAGAAAGCTTGGATGAGAAATCAATTTAAGATAAACTGTAGGAGGAGAGAGTGGATGAAATATTCAAGATTTAAAACACATTGTACTTTATTTAAGGATGTATAGACATGGGGGGATGAAATCGATGGCAATAACACTGATCGCGTGTTAAGACTAAACTCTATAGATTTATGTCACCGTATATTTCATATATTACTTTGGTGGTAGGGCAGTAAACATAAGCACACAACATTCACAACTGAGTGGTTGTCCATTACTTTCGTTTGTTTTGCTTTGTTTTAATACCACATAAGACATCGGAGTTATTAATCTTCTCATACTCAAAAAGACAATGGTATGACAAATCGAAAAAAGCATTATTAAAAAAATAGATATATCAAATTAACTGTCTTCAATTCAAAGCTTCAAGTTTAAGAACAACTCTATTACACTATTACTAGAGCAACACTATTTTTTGTCAATAAACATAACAGCAGTCCTGGGCATTGACAGGATGTCTGCCAACTCATAGCAAATCATCTATCGACAGATTATCAAGCCACTGACTCTGCACACCGTGGCAGCCCGAGAGATTCCTGTGCTACAATAATCTTTGTGCAAGTCTCCACCGATCAAGCAAACCTTCATTATGACCCCTTTTACTCCACCACTGAACTCTGGGAAAATGTTTTCCATGACATCCAAATTTCGTCTGCTGGAAATGGCCTGGAGCAGTTTGTTGTGCTATCTGCCATGCATCAGTTGTAAAGAGGTATAGGCACTGCAGCCAGCTGGGGAAATAATATGAAAACTTTCATGCAGAGTAAAATTAAATGTATAAAGTTAAAAGTATAAAACAATTGTATTTTAGACATAGAATGCAATTCCTTTCCAGAAAACACACACGGAAAATTTATTTCCAAGAATAAACGACCTGCCAGGGTGCAGCTCCATTTCAGACTAGAGTTTCGTCTACTGCTATGCAGCTATTTTGCTGCACATTACATCGCATTTCTGGCTCCATCCTGACCTTGCTTGTGGATCTCTCTGAAATCCCCGTGACAGCTTACACACAGGGTCATGTGGGTTAATTCATCAAGCTGAGCATTTCCCGGGCTTGGGAAAGATGGTTCAGGTACTCATGAAGCAAACAGTTCCTCAGACTGTTACTTTAAAGCAGCGAGAATTTAAAGAGAAGCCAAAATGATATCGGTTACTGATATCTATGAAAAAAAATGTGGCCTCTAAATCATGTTGGTCTGTAGATCCATAATGACTAACCACTGCTGGAAATGGACCTTAAACTGCATCCAGAGTGCAACTTAATGACCTCTGTTGGCATAAGATGATTCATTCACTGGACACAGAATACACTCATTCCCATAATGCAAAGGGCAACCACCAAAGACGTAAAATGGTACGATGGTTTATATGCTGAAAATGTAATAATTGGCCTTTGAGTCTCGAGACAAGCCACAATGAATCCCTAAATATTAGGGCGTGGGATACAATTCTAGAATCTCAAAGTGGGTCCATGTCAGTCAGCCACGCCCACATGATGAGCAACCCAGCTGGAGAAGAAATAAAAATATAACTCAGCTCCTTTTCTCCGATGCCAGACAGACATCACATACATCAGCAGACAAGCACGGCTGTTAAGATCCATTCCTTACCCTCAGAACCTGGGAGCTGCACCTTGCAAAAACTAGGAGATGATATCAGCAGTAAATTTGAAGGTGCTTTCTGCAGAACACCCATTATATCACACAGACAAATAAAAAATATGTACAGGATTTCTGTTCATGTTCGACTGGAAATGTTTAAGCAAGTAATTAATGTCACCAAATAATATTAATAATAATAAAAATAATTTAAAAATGTTAATGTTGTCAATAACAAAATTATTTTTATTATTCTTATTATGAGAAGATAATTCTTTTTTGGTATATGAAGTATTAAAATGTTTTTAAATCTTGCCTGTGCAATCCTTCATATGTCATGTATATATATATCGTAAAGAAAAAAAAAGTGGAATTATGCAATTACAAGAACAACTTGAAATATGTGGATTTGCGCATGGTTTGTGATTAAATGATGCCAACAGGGATGGGCCAACATACTCCCTAGCAGCTATGCATATCCAGTAAGCACAGAAAGTATTTTGATTCAGCATATCGACTAATAAAGGAAGTTATAGCGGTTAATATCAGTGATCAGATTTCCATCAATTCCCTTGAACACCAAAATCATTACTTTAATTAAAATATCACGGTGTAAGTCTGCGTAACAATGGATCACATTTATGAGCATGTAGAAATTCAGGTCATTTCAAATGGTTCACAAGATTTTCTCACAACTGTACAGTACTTATTTCTTAACCCAACATGCAATTAAACTATTAATGACTTTTGTCTTACCCAAACACCTGTGTTGGTAGTGTTGTTGCAGTGTAAACCTAAAATGGCACAAATTTATGACGCTAAAAATGTCCTCACTGGCAAGGTGAAAACGGTGACTTCGCCAGTACGGTGACATATTGCTGCTGTCCCAGGAGCTGCACTGTTGCTGCAGGGTTTTGCTTCCCAACATTGCATCTCAATAGCGTTCAGCTTTCAAAGAACACATCTAGTTTCCCTGCGTAGTAAGGAAAAAATCGCTAACGGGGCAATATGGAATGTAATTATATTTTATGGTATATCAGCAACCGATATCAGTTCCACAACAGCCTAAGTATCTCTGCGAAGGCAAATCTAATAGTTCTTTGAAAGCCTACTAAAGTCAGCCTGCATAATTTGCGATGGCTGGAGAATATTGAATTCCTATTGTTTATCTGAAAGGCTTTTAAAGGTTGCCAGTTTCAGACATATTTCATCTGTTTGTAATGATGCTTTACTTGATAGCCCAAGAATAAGGTTTTCTGTCATCTACTAATAAAGATTATCTGCATGCATATATATATATATATATATATACATATATATATACATATATATATACATATATATATATATATATATATGCGCATGTGTATGTTTATGTGTGCTAAGAATACACACACATATATCGTTGCAGTTTTAAAAGGTATATATAATTAGGTTGGCACGATCATATTCACAAATTAAACTTTAGTATCTTGTGAGTAGTTACTTTTCTGCACAACTGCTGCTAAGCCAACTAAGTTTTCTGAAGACGACTCATCATTCGAAGGCAGCAATTTCCAGCTAATAATAGTAACAGAGTGAGCATTGCATTAATATGACAATTACGTGGGGAAGAAAGACGACTAAGAAATGCCATTATTATGGCGAGAAGTCAGTTCTTACAGGAATGCATTCTACTTCAGCAGAAATAGGATCAGCTTTTAAACAGTCATCTGTGGAATTCACTGTTTTAGAGCCAGGGCTTAGGGAATTGCAGGTTTTAACTCACGTCAAAAAATGTGCTCAAATAAATAGATAACCAACAGTCAAAAATGAAATCGTACTTCAACCAGTCTTGTCTGGCCTTTGCTGGAGGTCTGTGGAGACCCTCGCCCAGCTTTATCATTTTCCGAAATCTCCAAGGTGGCGCTAACTTGCAGCGTCAGGCCCTGTGTCGAGCATCCATCCTGACGTTGATGGAATTACAGAGTGGCAGCTCTTCCCTTGAGGTCCAGTCTGCCGCAAGCCATGAGCTAAAGTGCAGGAGAAACCCCATTTCCTGCAGCAGTAGGCTGCTCTATGACATCCACTCATCTGGCGCAAGCAATCAAAACAACACTTACTTATTTAAGAACATTTCCAGGAATTACTTTGTTTTTTTTGCCAGTTAAAAAAAGAGCTTGAAATTTTGACATTGGAGTTTCAAAGCACACAAGTTCATCGACATATAGCAGCCAGCTTTCATTTGTTATGTAATCAATTGAAATGTGCCAATGCATTTGCAAGCAGGGAAAGAATGTACAAACTTCTAGTGATTCTATGGTGAATTTTAGATGAGTTGTTCTCAGAAATGTTAACAACAAATGATGTTCCTCTTGAAAGGCAGAAATAAAACAACGACTCGATTTCTTTTTCTCATGAAGGAAAACCTGGATTCCCAGACCATATACCCGAAGACTTAATTACAGAAAGAAAACTCCTCAAATAAATTCTGTTTCATGACAAATTTCTTGGGTGTCTTTGCATTAACAGGCATCACCTGTTTAATTACAGTTAAATAAAGTTTATTTCAATCACCATGTGCGAATCTGACTAATTAATTTTCATTATGAAAGTGATACAACTGCACATACATAAGACGCATGAACATTTTGTGCAAGTTTATCTTCAGTATCCATAAATAAAATGCTCCGGACTATATTCCCTGAAGTACTGGTTATTATCAGCTGTGATTTTGGGGAAAATGTCACATCGACCGTAAATGATCAATGAGAGGAATGTCACATACTGATAGCAACTTGCTCCATTTCCATTTTTTGCTGTTGCTGAGGGCTTCAGAAACCTGCCCAAATTCACGTGTAATTCTGTGTTATTACTTACAGAAATATCAAGCTCTACCATAGCAACACCTGAAGCATCAGTCATATATTGAAATCAGTTCATTCAAGCAGTTTAGATTCGCATTTGTGCAATGCAATGATGACATCATTGTATCACATTGAAATCTATTTAAGGTCATTTAAAAACTGAGTACTAATTTAAAAATTTAGAAATTGAAAATTGTAAAAACACAACAAACAGTTCAAATTGTCAGTTTATTATAAATTTCATTGAATCTGAAGAACATAAATCCATGAATACACTTGTGTGTCAGACAAAGCCCTACTGCCTAAGATTATGTGTGCTTCTTCATACTGCTACAGTGAAGTGTGTGCTCAAGAGTCAAGGTCTGGACATTTTCTTGGCTGACAGGAAACAGAACTCATTCTTATAAAATGAGAGTTAATAAGGCACAGATGAAGGTGAAAAGAATGTGTCCCCTAAATGTGTCCAGTCCGCCCCTCACAGTGTGCTCTTGCGGATTGATGGCAAAGAATCACGTGTGATTCTGTGCGATCAATCACCAATTGACAGTACATAAATGAATGTGGAGTAGTGCAGCATTCTCTGGGAAGACCTCCATCCAAAACAGCAAAGAAGTGATGCATCCTGGGATGGAGTTCATTGACCAGAAGATGAACTTTTCCTTGTGCATCAACTTCAAATGGAAGTGCAGAATTAATGGGATGTAGATCATTGACTAGGATGGTAACTGTTCACCATGCATCAACCTCTGATGAAAGTGTAGAATTAATGGGATGTAGATCATTGACCAGGGTGGTGACTGTTCACCATGCATCAACTTTTTCTGAGAGTGTGGTATCAATGGGATGTAGTTCATTTACGAGAGAGGGAACTTTTCACCATTCATCAGTTTCTGATGGAAGTGTGGAATGATGCCATACCAGCAAAACCACCCAGGTCCATCATGGAAACATCAGAATCCAATCTAATGTCAAGGCATTATGACTCGACCCCCCGATGACAATTACTTTGCTGCTTTACCCATGGCTATCGTCTTCGAAACACTAACTCTAGCAGTACTGCAAACAAGTGGCAAACGTCGACCTTTCCAGACAGTGCAAATTCAAGGGAGCCTTCTCTGGCCCACGCAGGCCAATACTCCCAGACACACATCACATGAGGCTTCATAAGCAGAAGAGCCAGGTTTCTTAGAAAACCACCACAGGCATTATAGTCTTCACAGGAAATCAATTAATCTCCTGGTGTTCCTTTAAATAATTATAACCATTTAGTGTCAATCATGTCAATAATTATGAACCTGACATTACCATAGAGTTGCATTAGCTGGTATGTTCAACATTTTAAATTATTTGTTACGGGGACTATTTGGAACTTTCTGACAGGAAGTTGCCTACTTTTGTAATGGATGTAAGCAGACACAAATCGGATGGACATTGGAGTTCTCGCAACATTGTATGTTGGGGGGGGGGGGACTCCGTCACTTTATTTTAGAATGAAGAAGTGTATCTTTGTGCTTTTGTAGACAAGAGGAACCATATAAAACATTTGGCGGCATGTCTTACAAGTGCAGCTCCTGCTATTTTTTACACTGTGGTTAAAGGTCTTTACATGGAAGTGATAAAACAGATATTTGGTTTATGTCTCTTCTACCCTTTTCATTTCGTATCATTAACATTATGGTGGCACTGCTACTTAGACAAAGTCAAAGTCTTTCATTTTTATGGACCCACTTTGCCTTGGAGAATCACTATGTTCTTAAGTCAATAACTGTTTTGTATCACTCAGATTGTGCAGCGACCACCGATTACGATGCCTCGTTGTCAGTGATTTGACAAATCAAATGCTGGAAACCATTCTGCAACCACTTCACCTTCACCTTTCATTTTAGGAAATGTCCCTTAGTCGCAAAGCATATTCATGTAGTCAACGGCACAGAGGAAGAGCGCCAGGCACTCACAGCCTCGCACGGGCACCACTGAGTCCGGGGAGTTTGCAAGTTCATCCCCTGCTTGTAAGAATTTTCCCAGCAGTCCAAAGACAAGCGGTTTAAGTGGTCTGGTTTCTTTACAAGCTGCCCGTAATGCATGCCCTTATGAAGGATGGCGTGACACCCCAGGCACCCGCTGCCTTGCGTTCTTTGGGAATCAGATCCAGGCTCACTGCGCTGGGGAAGCACTTATGGAAGATGGGTGAAGGTTGGATTCTTACAACTATTCAGAGCTATAACCCTTTCTGGATATGGCAGTAATGCTCTCGAAATTATTTAAGGAAATATATTCATTGGGAATCATTTCACTGTGTTCATACATTCCACTCCTTACCGCCTCCGATGTACAAGAAAATCTTCCATGACTACACAAATCATTGTTTAGTGACTGTTGTTTTGGGCGGCACAGTGGCTCAGAGGCTAGAGCCGTTAGCTCATGCCACCCCGTCATCGTGACCAGGCTAACTGGCAAATATGGTAACTTGAGATCCACGCCCATGCTCTTGGTCATTCTTGCCAAACGGGAGTCCAATGAAAAAAAAAAAAAGGTTGAAAAACCTTAGCCTTACATTTCTGCACTGTTTACCATCTGAACGGGCCTACACAGATGCCATTATGTGCCTTTGAAAAAGAAGTTCAAGAGATGCTTTTACAGTTCAGCCAGTTGATGGAAGTGGGTTATTCACCAGATTTAATTCATTTTCCACAGCCCACATTTCAAACGTCAGACAGAAAGATAAAAAGAGGTTTTTAGTGCGAAAAGTACATTAGTAGAATTCAATTATTTAAATCTCTCAAGTCTCAGAACGTCTTATTTCAGTGTTTCCTCTGAGTCAACTCTGCAGACCCATATCTGGGGGCTTTCATGGGGGGGGGTGGTCATCCACTATGCTGAGAAGCTCTTGCCTCTGAGGAGCATAGAGGTGTGTAGGCAGTAGTGGATCCACAGTCCATTAAAGCAGAACGGGCTCCCAGTGACAGACTAAGCACCCTCCACAGTTTCAGGTTCACTGCCGTACTGCAAAAACTGGGATCATAATGCTCAAGTAGGATGCAGAATCATAAAAACTTTCACAGTCAACTGGAACTGGTTTACAGCAGCAGACTTGGACAGTGTGAAAAGAAGTTTAGAAAGATTTGTGTGACTTTTCTTTATGCTGCTGTGAATTTAATAGTGCTTGCTGGTAAGGAAACATGCATACAGGTGTAAACAAACAACTTGGTGTAACCGTCCTTAATCCAGGAGGAAGGATTGGTCCAGTTAGCTTTGGATAGCAACAGCAAGTGGAAGGGTTACAAAGAGCTTCCTCTCCCAGGCGATATGGATCCTAAATGAAGTCAACATCTAGGACTGCTCATTTCCCTCTAACATTACACTCGTGGGAGTTTTACTTATACAAAAAAGTTCTGGGGGCAGAACGAAAAATGATTGAAAAATGAATGAAATGTTGTAGAGGAGGTGGATCCAAGCAACTAGGCAAGGCGGGACAAACCAATCAGATGTCTTGGCCCCGCCTCCTCTAGCTGCTTAGACCCATATCCTAAATAATCTGATTGGTTATCTCTCTGAACCGATCATTTTTTGTTTTGCCCACAGAACATTTTTGTTTAAGTAAAACTCTCATGAGCCATCATTACAGCACTACTTATGTACAACCCCTTGTACATAAGCTCCTTGCACAGCTGGAATGTAAATATTAATCTTATTTATTTATTCATTACCCTTCCCTACTAACACCACTTTACCGCCTCATCTACACATACTGCTAGTTGTCTGTAGTTATCCATAATCTTGTCTTTCGTTGATGTTTATTATGTCTTTATGTCCCTGTGCTGCCGCAGTCTTGCCATACAAACCATACCAGCATTTCATTAGATTATACATACTGTATGACTGTGTATGTGACAAATAAAACTTTAATTTGATTGGTTTGATTTGATCTCACAATGCGGCCTGATGTGGTCAACCCCAGGGTTAACAGTTATTGAGGTGCCTTTGTTCTGATACTTCAAACACTCAGTGATTTTTCATATTTATCTAATGCAGGGGATGCGAAGCTATTTCAGTGCGATTTAAATCAGGTCAAAGCTGGACTTCTGACGAGCTCCAGCAAACTGCCACAGGTAAGACATCACAGCTGGGTGATGGTGTGTGAAACCACCCAATCCACCCAAGGTTACATTTCATTGGGGGAAAATGGGGACACAAGATCTTTGGTTTAAAAACACACCAAACAGCCTATGGGGAAATTAGCTGCTGGTACGGGGGTGGGGGGGGGTTACAGGAAACCAACAGAGTCTGAAGGAGACAATATTCTAATGCTTTTCGGGTGTCCTGCGGACTTAGCAAGCATTTTACTAACACACAGCACGGGGAATATTTACGACACCCGAGAAACAAGCATCTACACAACATGCACTCCACATTGTCATATCACTTACACTTCTTTGTAAACAATCATTTCTAAGCTGATTAGCAGAATGTCAGTTTGGCTTAGTTTTGCAACTCACTCACTTACAAAGGCGAGCATTTTCTCTGCAGAACCATACGTAAAATGGCATTCTGTAATGTAGCAGTCTGAGCTGCCAAAATCTGGCCTTAAATCCTGTGCCGACTTCCACACTAATTGCTGCACAGCATGTGTTACTTAGAGAAAGATACTTGTTTACAATGGATCCGTTACTGTACATGTCAAGACACTAATGTAACGTTAGTATTCATTCAGGAGAAATAACTATCTCAGATATAAAAAATACAAAATGAATGTTAATAAAAACTTGCTTTAAGTGGTCAAATAAAATAAACATGTGATGCTATATACGTGATATTTAAATAGTCTTAAATGAAAAAAAAAAACAATTTATAAACTGCCAGCTCAAGAACAGAAACAAGAATAAAAGTTTACTCTAGTTCTTTATATATATTCTTTAGGAATATATATTTTGTTGTCTTTAACTTGCAGCACTGTGACAAATGTTAATAAAACTGTGATGGTCAAATTTTACGCTGAGGACGTCCTGAGAAATTCTGATAAGCTGAGAGATCCTGCAGGCCAATCAATCCTTTTCAGAAGCAGGCCCACATGCAGGCCTTCTAGACCAACATCTTCACATATTGTTTCATCCACAAAGAAGATCTTTAAAAAGGCTGGGAAGATTTTCAAATAATGTTTTTTCCTTAGATATTTTCCCCAGATATACTGATATAATTGAAAAATGTGTGTGAAAAGAGTTTTTAATGTTAGTTACGACTAATTCTATTTTCACCGGATCAAAATGAAAAAACAAACACACAAAAAGCCCCCTTTTTCCCTGCCGTTCTGCGAGAAGCCGACTCCCACATAAAGAAGAGGCACATTGCATAGTCACTGCACACACATCTACAACCCAGCAAAGTGAACATGCCTTTAAGCAACGAGAGCTTATTAAAACATAGCTTCCCATCATATTGTTTTTATGTGATTTGTTATAAATTAATGACCACTGCCGCTGCGCTGTTCCTTTGGGTGATATTTCCTGCTGTGTTTCAATGGAAGCAAAGTTGAAAGAGCACGGCAATGGTGACTTGAGTAGTTCTTGCATTTGTGTATTGAGTTGAAAACACACAATATGAAGGGTTTCCATGTACTACACCAGCGTTAGTTTGTAAAGGTTTCTGCCTGGAACACAGAAACTGATGTTATACAGAACCGTGTGTGAACCAAATTTTGGAGATTATAGTCTGTACAATACTATTCTTAACAAACAAAATTACCTACACTATGTATTGCTGGTAAACAGAAATACAAGATAAGCTATATAGATACATTCTATATTTAGATTTTATTGATAGATGTTTTGCAGGAATAATCGATAATGTCAATTCAGATATCAGCGCACCCCCAAGTGATGTTTAAATAAAACAGATTTAATAAAAAACAGAGATTTTGCAAGTACACTGGGGCCAAAATGGGCAATTAACCTTACCATAATATTACATTAAACATATAAGGAGAGAAGTGATCACAGATCACGACATTTTGACAACCACATTATGGAATGAGATCCCAGAGAAGACTGATGCCCTTTTTGTCACTGCGCAGTGGATGGGCCACATATATTAATTCAACCGAAGGCCTCCTGTGAATAGGATACATCTCATAGTTCAATTCTGTACTGAAACAAAGACATGACTTGATTATTAATACATTTTTTTCAATGTGTGAATGGGGAGAGCTGCTTTCACTGGGTGCCACGACAGAGCACGGTTTCTGAATTGTATCCACAGATTAGAGATCATGTGCCCAACTGACTTCAAAGAACAAATAGCACACATAAAAAGATCCAGTATCGCCATGAATAGCACACTGTCATGAGTAATTACTCACAATACCCTTCCTGGCTGTGAGCCAAATTGGCCTATACTCTTCAAGGCTTATTTTGGAAAGGTGCAGGCCAGGAGGGGACAGAGTGATCACCGGTCCTGTGCCCACAGACACCAGAATTTATGACGCCCACCAGGTAAAAGCAGAGCTAACATGGTGGGGAGAGGGAGAAGCCTGCGGCATGAAGCTTAGTGTCTCAGTGATTTTTTGGGGGGAATACTTGGGAGAACACTGGGGAGAATACTTGGAGGAATACTGGGGGGAATACTGGGGAGAATACTTGGAGGAATACTTGGCGGGAATACTGGGGAGAATACTTGGAGGAATACTTGGCAGGAATACTGGGGAGAATACTTGGAGGAATACTTGGGGGGAATACTGGGGAGAATACTTGGAGGAATACTGGGGGGAATACTGGGGAGAATACTTCGAGGAATACTTGGGAGAATACTGGGGAGAATACTTGGAGGAATACTTGGGAGAATCCTGGGGGTAATACTGGGGAGAATACTTGGAGGAATACTTGGGGGAAATACTGAGGGGAATACTAGGGGGAGTACTGTGAGGAATACTGAGGGGGAATACTTTGCAGAATTCTTGGAAACTTGAGCTTTCTGAGTTGCTTTCTGTTCAGAACTGTCAGTTATCTGGATCTTTTGTCTTTCCTGTTTAATGTTCACAGGTTTTTGTTAATAAAGTTGTTTTTTTTCTTTAACACCTGAGTTGTTACCCTGCCCATCTGGCAGACGTAAACCCCACAACCTGCCACAACAGCTTTATTAAATATACTAAATTATACTGCATCATTAAGAAAACAGATCCCTTACTTTTGTTTTACGTGGAGAAGAATTAGTTCTCTTTGGTATGTAAAAACCCTCAGTCAAAATTCAACCCATTTCTTTTGATAACAAAACGCGAAAATAATTACAATTCCACAAATAAACCATCTCGTAGTTAATTTGTGACTTTGTACATATGTGTGTGTGCAAATGGATACGTGTACAGCACATTTTATCAGAATCACTGCATTCTTACTGATCGCCATAGTGGCCTCATCTGAATCAGGAATGGACATTAAAAGGTGTGACCTCGGAGCCCCCACCCAAAATGAGAGGCTTTTCTTGGATTCTGTGGGCTTTTCTTTCTACAATAAGTCTGACACAAAGTAGGTCTAATGGTAACCGCTGCTCATCAAGGGCTGCCTCTCACGTGAGCATCATGGCCATGGCAGGAAGCTGCAGAAATAGGCAGCATCGAAGGTTTAAACCCTCAAAACTCAGAGGCAGCATAAATGAGACAAAGCGGAAAAGGGCTAAATTAAGGAATCTGTGTTAAAATGTTTTATAATTACAAATTATAGCAACTGAGCACAACAGCTTTAAACCATGAGTTTGATGTCCTTTGAAATGACAAATAGGACTTCCTTTGAAATAGTGTTCGGGTCCAGGCTTTTGGCAAGATGCTGTGTTTTATGCTGAATTGTTTATGGGCTGACAGGGGAAGCCACGTGTAACCAAAACTGGTGCCTTACCGTCAAATTTCTTATGCCTGGACACAAAGGTGCTCCTCAGGTCGTGACTTGTCTCATCTACCAAGTTCTCGAACTCCAGCTTGCTCTGCTGGCTCAGAGTGTCCTCCATCTCCGACGTGCAGCAGGTGTATCCCTGTGGACAGATGCGCAGGTGCTCGCCTGGAAAACACCGCAAGCGACGTTAATGGCAAGTGGGGAAAGAATACGAGTCCCAGCCACAAACAAAGTAACCGTGGGACAAAGTGTTAGGGCGTTCTCTGGCTGCTGCCGCCTGCAGAGTGCAGGAGTGCGATGTTCTGGGACACCCTAAGTATTCTGCATTGCTGATGTGGGTGGGACCACCAAGCTATAATCTTCTCAAGGGGGAAAGTCAAGGCTTCCTTCAGCATCTTGATTAATCCCAGCTGTCACTAGTTCTCCCTAATATATATAAATTAAACTGTGTTTTGGTTTCGCCCCAGCAACCTCAAAAACAATCATGTAATTCCCGGGCACTGCAATCGCCTCCACTGCCCTCAGTCCTGCACTTACTAATACCATTCATGTCTTTCATGATCACTCTCACTTTCCTTCACCATTTTGCCGAACTGCACCTCATTTAGCACCGAAACCTGAAAAGAATAACTAGGTCGCTAAATCCGTTAGCTTGTGAAAACATCACACGGTGATAACGTCCCCATGGAGATACACTCACGCCTGATACATTTTCACTTCCTATTCTAGATGTTACACCTATCTCCAGTGCCCTCCGGTAAGGAAATTGGCAAGACTCTGCGACAAAAAATATACACAGATGTAGCAGGAAACTGATATTTAAATAAATCTGTCATTCTCTCTTCAACAAAATTTACAGTAACTGCTTACGACACGTGCTTTTAAGAAATCGTGAATATATATTTGACAAATCAATAAACCACCACTTTAAGGCATGAAAAATGACACGGGTGTCAGTACGGGAGAGAGATGTGGAACTCAGGTCTGGTTCATTAATTTTCAGCACATATTCAGCAGACATGGATCATGAGCCAACTGCCCCCCCCCTCCCACGCATTCATACATGTGACCCACCTAATCAAGCTCAGGGCACAGAACTTCACCATTACCTGCTCACTGCAGAGCTACTGTCACGAAATCCCACTAACAGCCCATTATAAAATAACCCTTGTAAAAGAACTGAATCCGAAACCGAGTCTGGTCTGATTGGAACCCCACAGTGTCAGCGTCTCTCAACTGCAAAATAAGGCATCATGATACTTTTAATGGCAGCCAAACTAGTGTATTCTTCAATATACTGATGTATTATTCACCTCTGACGATCCTCTCTTTGAGAATCACATCTCCAGTGCTAATCCTTAATATATTCATGATGATCTGCAACTATCTCCTGAAAGTTCAGGTGACACAGGTCTATGATCCTGCTTGTACTGGCAATGGTTATCACCGCAGAAAAATCTGGAGACAGGATCTAGTCAATATTCTCATTTATCTATTAGGAATACTACAGATATAAAAAAAATGATGATCAGTGTCTTCTAATTAAATGTATCCAACCATTTATACATGGAGAGAACAATATTTAATGGAGAGTGCCCTTTGAATATGGCGGTGACCACGCAAGACACCCATGCCTAACCCTGTAGTTGTCTAGGCATAAAATGTGCATGACTGGGCTTGATAGGTGGGGATTTTTAATGGTTTTAATGATGCTACGCAGGACTCATAAATTAGCAATCTAAAGACCCAATAAAGGATATTGGATTCTCATTTTACAACAGAAAACAAGGTCATTCCAAAGCAAGCATCGATAAACAAGATAAAATTCAAAATCTCATAAAGCCAAAACGTAGGTTTAGCTTTTTGGTCAGAATTGTTTGTCTCAAGAATTCTGTATGTTTCCAGGTAAATAACGAAAGTATTTCCTTCTGCCACGATTAACTGCCTTGTTGGGAGCCTTGTCAGGACCATTATCCAGTGCGCGGTTTTAGCTCACTGGCAGAGGTAACAAACTTTACATCATGAAAACACACTCAGACACAAACACATCATTCTCAGGTGATTTAGGTAACAGTCAATATTACCTTGAACTTGGCAAGGGATGCTAACTTTTCTGTATTAACGAGAAGAGAGAGTATGAGAAATACATAGCTTCACAACGCAAAAATCTATGGATTGGGGGGTCAGCTATCGGTGGGGCTGCTGATAATAAAAATACTGAATAATTAGCTAAAATTGTTTTTTTTTTTTTAAATGTACAATCAACCGCACGTCGGCTCTTTCTCATTTTGTATGTGTTTTTTGCAGCATTCAAGCTGAACGGTAAAGCTGCCACCAGTCAGTGTGAGCGCAGTGACTTCAACCTGCTGTCAGGTCAGGCGCATACCAGTTGTCAATTGGTGGAAGAAACTCTGTTGGCATTTTATGGCCACTTGTGTATCCTCGCTTGGAAGATACTCATATAGAATTCAAACTCATACAGAAGTAGGCAACAGGCAGTACAGCAAGTAAGGGGCAGGTGAGACGCGGGCAAAATGTTTATGCAAAATGTTACTTTTAGGCGGGTTTTCCTCTAAAAATTCACCAGGATCTGCCAGCCCTCCAGTGTTTCCCAAACCATCTTGCAGAAGTCCCATAAATAAACATTCTAAGTAGATATCGGCTTATAGGTTGTATATTTTACAGGTCAATAGGCGATAACGCAAACAAAAGCAATAGTTTAAAAGGAAACGTTTGAAGATCTAGGGTTGGAGCCGGTACCTCCCCTGAGTCTATGGCTTATCGTCTCAGACTGGGAATGACAGCAGATGATGGGTCGGTCCCTTTGCTGCAGCTGCATGGCATTGCTGCAGGATACGCTGTAATGTGATGACCGCATCTCTTCTGTACTGAGGGAAACGATGATTCCTTGCAGTCAATCGATTCTTCCGGAGGTGGACACTTTACCATCTGCGGTGGGGGTGCTGTCTGTGTTTAATAAAACGGTGCTTTTACTTTGTATTATATTGCGGAACTTACATCGATTACATGTTTATCTATAATAAAACATGCAATATGTTTCTTATGCATATTTTTATGTCATTATATATTTTACTTTAAATTAAAAGGCATCGCTAGGGCTGATTTGGGGGAGTGTGGCGGGGGTGTCACTTCAGATCCTACTTAAAGTTTAGCCCTTGCCTTTTCATTAGTCTCCGGATTATAATATAATATAAATTATATTAACCGTATCGGCCCTTCACAAGGAAAGAAACCGCACATGAACAGGGGAGTATAGCTATGCCCCCCCCCCCCGACAAAATGTCACCTTGACCGTCCCATTATAATATTTTATATATTCACTGGCCTCTGTGAAGTACTGCCCCCCCGAATTTGTCAGGATGTCCATGCCCCTTCGACTCCCCATGCATGAGCAGTGCAGGCTGAGGGCTTAAAGGCCTCTCATTTCTCGTTGCGTGAAACGGCCAATTGACATATTTACTGATTATTGGAATCAAGCAATTTTACTGAGCGAAATGCATTTTGAATGGTGTACTCATTGATATTGTAAGTGCATTTTGATGAAAAAGGAATTGACACCTGGATATTTTTCGGCATTTGTCAGATGATGTAGATTGTTGTACATGCTTTATTTGTGTGAATGAAATGTCAGACTTAAAGGAGGTCATTTAAAGTTAAGCTTCTGATACAGGAAAAGGCACTATTAGCAAAACAGACGTGGCTCAGTGAGTAGTATCTTCGTGTAGCACCTCCGGAGTTGAGCCAGAAAGTCTTGGATCCACAGTGCGAGTGTGTATGGAATTTGCATATTTTCCTGGAATTATAAGGTCTTCTTCGTACAGGTTAAAGGTATGTAGCTAGGCAATCTTCACGCTGTCCATAATGTCTGATGGTATGAGTGCCCTGTGATGGACTGGCATCCCATTGAGGGTGTACCCCAGCCCTGTGCCCTGTGATGGACTGGCATTGCATCCAGTTTGGACCCCAGCCCCCTGCCCTGCGAAGGACTGGCACCCCGACCAGGGTTTCCCTGACCAGGATAAGTTATTAGAAGATGCATAACGAAATTATTATGAAAAAAGAGGAATGTTAAAGGGGATCTAGGAACCTAAGCCTTACGTATACTTTTTGAGAAAAAAAAAAATTCTTGATAGCTGATGAGTCTGGCAGAGTGATGTTTACAGAATTGTAAATAACACATCCATCCGGTAAGAATCCACATGCAGCAGTTGGCAATATATCTAGCAAACACATCTCACACTCCATAAGCAATTTTAAATAATTAAATACATACAGGGAATGAGGTAATTAGAGTCATTTTGTATGTCCTGTGGATTTTGTCACACGATAATCTATCAATGAATACCCCGAATTAAGGTTGGCGGATTAATTATCAGAAGGAAGAAACGAGATCCGCTGACATTATTCTCTATGGTCATTTTACATTTCCGGTTTAGAGTGTTTACTTGGAGAAACCTACACAGTAATTTAAAGAGACACGATGCCGCTTCATTCACTCAGTAGAATTCCTGTTCCCTGTGGGAGGGGGGCACAGTGACCCTACTGCCTTTCAGAAGTCTTGCATAATTAACTGGTGGCACAGAAAAACAAGCAAACTCCATCCTTCATCCTGCAGGAAGCTCTATAGTCTCTGGTGGAGTTCTGCAGCGTGAACTCACTACCACGTCCTTTTTCTAACAGCGTTTGCGTTTTCTCCTTCCTGTAGTCCGGCTCGCCATTTTATTTTAGTGACATCACCATGACTTTTTTGTCCATAGATTTATGATCATATAGTTCTATGGAGATCTTCATGCTTTTGTAAAGGAAAACATGATCTCTAGTAAACAACTGTAAAAGGAAATCTGTTTGAGAAAGCCTACTTCCGAGTGAGCTCAACTTTCCCCAACAGCAAGCAGCTTTGGCCAGTAATCTTTAAAACAGTGACAGTCGAACAAATTGCATGCATTTATTTCGACATTAAGATTGTGCTTCTGCTAATGATCACGTCGACATGACATATGAGTTGGCGGTTAGGTGAGCGGTGCCCTTTGATCACGATGATGCGATATCAAACAAAATGTTGATGCGATGTCAGAAATCATTGCCCACCCGTTTAATTATTGTCCTTCGGCAAACCACTAGACTAACAAACACAATACATAAATACATGGATGGTTATGAGGATAATATTCATGCAGTTTACTACTATTTTGTAACTTTCATATACAGCCTGACAACTCTCTGTTAGTTGGTCGATCATATAATTCTTTCCTCTAGTCTTGTAATTATTTTTGTACTCTGGAAGTGGAGAGGCTGGGAAAATGAGAATTGCGAAAGGACAGCGGAACAATTACTGAAGACAGGCAGAAGCCCAATATGGAGTTTTTATATTAGAATGCTATTTAATGGATGTATGCATCATTCAACAGCAGTGCAGTGAAGTTCAGTGAGCCATGTGATTTTTTTTTAATAAAGAAAATCATACCTCTTCAGAGAGCACCGAATCATTGCACCCATTAGACCAATTTAGACCAGTGTGCAATTTTTATGCATGTTTTCAAGATTCACGAAATGATACCTTTTAGTCCCGTGTCTATCTCCACGGCATTCTTGTTTCAAATGTTCCCGGGTGTTCCGGTTTTAACAAAACGCTCTACGTCAGCACACATATACATTTCAAGGTCTCCTTTTCTAAATTGCATGTAAATTACTTCAAATACGGTGTGAACAAGTCCACGGACACATCATAATATAAGAAATACAGTTAGGATTCACCAAATTCATTCAGATCAGTATGATGAACATTTTTCAATTCAGTCCTTCCTGATATATTATTAAAAGTAACACCGCGCGTCGTGCAGTATGTGTCAAAAGCAGCGATTTTATTTAAACAGACAAGGCCACTTATCCTTCCAGGATTGCCTCTTTCATCTCCAGAGGGATTCCACCACATCAGCTATTCCCACACAATAGAGTCACCATATTATTTGTGTGACACAGTACAAAGAGTGCAAAGAACAGTTTGGCAAAAGGATACAGGCATCCATCCATCCATCCATCATCCATCCATTCATCATCCATCCATCCATCACCCCTTCCCAAGTACGGGATGGTAATGTAAAGAAACTGAGTTTTTTTAACTGATTTATTTATTCAGAAGGAAATACATTTCAGGTACATTCGTTACAATTAAGTAATATATAAATGCTTGGTGTCTGTCTAAATAGTCTGTAAATTTAATTTAGGTAAAGTAGCACATAGTATGTATTTCACAAAGCCATGCTTTACTATTTGCTTTGCCTGGGGGGGGGGGGGGGGACGCATTTGTACCCTTGAACAGCACCAGGGAAGCACATACTATCTTAATGGGACCACTGGGGTCACTGTAGATTGATCA
>JABFEA020000038.1:23205918-23219467 GCA_019775915.2 Cyphomyrus plagiostoma
ACTCATTTGATTCCACTCTATTTTCTTCTTCAGTTTCAGAAATCATTCATTTCTCCAGGGAAACTGGAGACTAATGGCTGGGTTGCACTGACTTCCGGAAAGAGCAAAGTCTGACCATCTTTGTGGTTCCCATATTAACTTCTGCGGTTCCCGGGTTAATGTACATGCTAATGTCAATCTCAGGTTAAATACATTTTGTCCAGAATAGCTAAAAAAAATGTTAAAATTGTATTCTTAAAAAAAATATTACCAAGATGGAATGAAAACCATAACTTCAGTAAACTTGCATTTACTGAAACTTAACGTCACAGAAAAGTCAGTCTTAATTAACTATACATTCCATTATGTGAAAATTAACCTGAGACAGCGGCAACAGAATAGTATCTCTAAATGAACTGGGGAATATACTATTGTACGTATATAATAATATTATTCAAATTTAACAAAATTTCATAATATGATGGCCTCTGCTTTCATGCTATTTCTGTTGGATCCAATTACAAACTTTCAGTAATTTTCCAATTTAACTGATAAGTTTGAATAAACTCTGCAGCCAGCATCTCCCCAAAGATGTGTGCAAGCATAGGCGCAAAAGTATATTGTGCAGCGTTTCGAACGAAATGCAATTAACGAGCTCGTTTGACCGTGTGAGAGCAAATGCACATTTCCGGCATCCTGTCAGCGTCACTGAGGAGACCGCTGACACGGCATCCATCGCTTCCAAGCACCTTTTCCATTGTAACATTTGTTGGACATTTTACAAATGAATGGCGAAATGTAAGTGGCAATGTGGAAGCTGATTTTTAAATTTCTTTTTAGTTCCTTTTGAGCAAAAATTTAAAGAAACACTGAAAAATAATGTAGAAATTAAAAGGGGAAGCATTCCCCATTTTGGGGGCCTGAACAAGAAAGTTCACATTTATTACATCTTACACCAAACGGGCCCATGACCTTGACAGGATAAATAGGTGGACGGATGGAACACTGTGCCTCGTTCCCTCCACTGCAGAGCTGAGCTGTCTCTGTAACCCCACTAAATCAAAAGGCAATAAAGAGCGTGCCCTGCCAGATTGTCACTCCACTAACAGTGAAGGTGAAGGTGCAAGATCCCCTCAGGTCTTGCAATGAAATGTTGATACTCTTGTACTTATCATTTTTGGTAACAGGTAATTTACAGGCAATTAGAGAATGTGCACAGGGTGTACTTACAATGCACATAAATGTACCGTACATGTACACTAGTGCATAGAAGCTCATTTGTGCTGCTTATTAACTGTGACTACAGAACCATAAACATCTGTACACAACAGGAACATAACGCACTGGATGAAATTAGGCACCGGTTTCCAAAAATAGGTAAACAGTACAAAACAAATTCGCAATTACCATGGAAATGTTTTCAGTTGCACAGGTGTAAAAGTTGTAGCTTTTGGTTGGCATATCGTGATGCCATAAGAGGCTTCAAATTGTGAAAGCTTGACACGATTCAGGTCACCTAGGTGCCTTAGAATGTGTCAGGAGTAACCCAATTAAAACGTGTCTCAGACAGGGAGAGACTGCAGCTTAAATACGAGAACAAATGTACATGTGACAGCACACGTTAATCTCATGGTGGGGTTGGCCGCAAAGGTGGTAATGTTAATAATGCATGACCTAGTGACTTTCTGCAGAACTAACAGCCAGTAGATGTTAAGATTTTACACTATAATTTCACCTGAGTTTAAGGGATGGAGATTCAGATACCACTCAAGAGTCACTGATGTTCTCACCAATGCCACGACGTAAAGGTGTTAATTACATTTTAAAATCTGTGTATTTTTCATCCTCAGCTTTCAAAACAAAGACTGCGTTCTGATTCATCTTTGATGAATCAATACAATTTAACATAACAGGCAAGAGAAAATTAGCGATGGATCCGAGAATGAAAGCAGAAATGTGAGCTGTTCATGTTGAATATTTCGTAATGTGCCATGAGGTGATTATGCACTTAATTTACGTAATCATGAGCGGAAATAAAGACATGGTTTCCTTTATTCACATTCAATTCACTTACACATTCACTTACACACACACGCATGCATATGTCGGGTAAACATATCTTTATGGAGACCGCTCAATCATTTCTATGGGAAAAATGCTAACTATGACAACCTTAAGTCCTACCCAGCCCTAACCATAACCATAAGTAACCAAGAAAAATACAATTTTTTTTCCTAATTTTTAGTGTTTTCATTGCAGTCACAGATTTCTATTCAATTGAGTTATTCATCACGTTGTGGGGACATTTTGTCTCCATAAGGTAAGGTATACCTGCTCACACGCATGCACACACAAAAACACACACAGAGCATGTTACAGAAGCTCATCGGAAATCACAACAAATTCCATCCATCCTCCAAATGCTGATGGCAGTCATGGTCCTGGGAGGGGGCCTGGAATCTGTCCCAGGCAGCAGAGACACACACTGGGTGGGATGCCCATGCACCACTGGGCACACACACACACACACACACACCGTGGGCTATTCAAAAGTACCAATTAGCCTAACTGCATGTCTTCTGACTGTAGGAGGAAACTCACCAAACACAGGGAGAACCTGCCAAGGCAAGATCAGAACCTCCACCCCTCCTCCAGCGGCACGAGGTAACAGTGCCTTCTACTGAGTCACCATGCGGCCCCCACAACAAATTCTTTACTTATAAATAGTTTTCAGACTCGGTATTTCTCCACATTTAAATTTGGGCACTGTAGATTATTTCCATTTGATATAAGACTCCCAAATTGGATACAGGGTCTCCCCTTACACTTTACAGGGGTTTACTAGAAATAGAGAAGCAATGGAGGCCAGTAATGTCTCATTAACAAGTTAACAGTCGTCACTGCATGTATTTGCACTACAGTTTGAAAGGTCAGCAATAATATTTTTTTCTCAGTGGATTTCTGTCTAGAGACTCATGCACCTGACATGACCCACAACAGGCTAACCCCATGTCATTCATTTGACATTTTCTTACTTGAAATGATTTACTTAGGCTTAAGAAAGTGTTGACTGATAAATACATTTTCATGTCAAAACTGTTGTTAGAAGAAACATTCTATAGAAAATACCTTGAGTGAGTTCTAGCATTAAAAACAGAACTTGAACTGACATTCTGATTTCATAAATAGAATTTCTAAGTTATTATTTTGCTTTTAAATATGAATGCCATCGTCAAAGATTACTTTTATAGTGTAATATTGTACACTCAGATGAGGTTTAGGTAGGCATGGCGGCTCAGGTCTCCATAGTTGTTGGTTTAAATCCCATCTCCAAAACCTGTGTATACAGTCTGCATGCTCCCCCAGTACAGCTGTCGTGATGGTATTCTGGTGTCTGCCTGCAGTCCAGAGTTTGGCTAACTGGTGTCTAAGTTAATTGTAGAGTATGATAGTGGGCCCGGTGGGCTGGCATCTGACCCAGGGTGTACCCCAGCCCTGTGCCCTGTGATGACCTGGCATCCCATTCAGGCTGTACCCCAGCCCTGCACCCTGTGTTGGACTGACATCCTGTCCTGGGTGTACCCCTGCCCTGTGCCCTGTGATGGCCTGGCATCCCATTCAGGGTGTACCCCAGCCCTGTGCCCTGTGGCATGCTGGCATTCTGCCCATGTTGTACCCCAACACTGTACCCTGTGCTAACTGGGACAGACTCCATTTCCCTGATGGAAGATGGATGAATGAGCTGTATCTGTGTAACGGGAGGCAACTGGGAGAGAATTATAATAGGCGCCCGTCTCCTTTCTCGAGCCGACAAACGCATGGAAGGTGAGCTGCTCTACCTGTTTGCTGAGTGCTGGCATTTGTCAGCAAATCATCCTACATGCTCTCCCATCAACAGTACAGCATATCGCATAAGCAGCTTGGGAAGGCGACACATCTGCATATGCAAACTGACATTTTCCCAGACCCCCCGGAGGAGAACGAGTAGGAGATGAAAAAAAAACACCATCCCAGAAATAAAAAAGGGAGCGCATCAGATGGAAAATTCACATGCCATTAAATTTTTAAAGCCAACGGGAGTTTGAGGACAAACGTAAATGAATGTAGAAAGAGTATCTGTCCACTCTCCACCACCGAGCATATGAAAGGAGAATAATATTTAAACAATGACATTGGCTCTAAGCCCAACTGGAGCAGGAAGTAATCCTGAAACGACTTCCACTTCACAAGAGGTGGGAGAGGCCAGCAAACTTAACATGGGGGTGCAGACGGGCTCACATGACGAGAGAATCAGATTATGCAGTATCGTTCCAGGGGTGAAAAATTGATGCATAACTTTGAAAATGCTTTGACATATTTATTTAATTTATTGCCATATAGGATATGAAATAGTAACAGCATTGGAAATGCGAGTTATTTTTTATAGAGTACTCTGTACTTCCAATTTAAACGCCATTACAGCGAACTGCCAGGTGCACTTCCTCGTAAAAACATCAGCCAGGTGCTGATCTACTAATGCCCTTGACCACAGACGAGGTTTTGAGGGTTATAAAACAGCCGCCCATTTTTCTTCTCTCTCACTCCCCTGGGCCATAGCAAAAAAAAAAAAAACATACAAAAGGGAACGTATAAGAATGTATAAGAATAAGAACGTATAACGGAAAGGAAAGAATGATGAATTCCTTGATTTAGACGTTCTGGAACTCACAAGAGCAGCATAAATACTGCTATATTAGCATTTAAAAGTATTTTGGTTTAAATTTTAAAAAGACACACAAATAATTTAGAATTTGTCACCCCAGATTTCAGCTTTCCAAAGCTTGCAGATGTTTCTTTAGTCTCAGGTCTCCGAGCAATATTCATCTGGCTTTCTTCCTTGTGTGCATTTCCATAGTGAAATGAGGCACGTGACACAGCCATGGAATACTGACATCCCTGCTTAGGCTTTCCGAATGATTCTGACCTTCAGAATGAGCTTTTATTTGCTTTTAAAGTGCTAGAAATCCCTCGGACTTTCAGTCAAACCTGATTAAACCGCACATTGCACCTTAAGACTCCTCATGAGTCCATGTCTTTTCTCTCCAGGTTGTGTCATATGTTCTGGGCATGTGAATGGGAAGGGCAGAGAACAGCTGGAATCCTTCAACTCCTGGAAGTGGACACCAGAGTTTTTTTTTTTTTTTGCCCTCTATACAAACGACAATCAAACCATGCCAACATTCAAGGTGAACTCTCTGCAATGGAATGGCATCCACTCCCAGGACAGACCTTAGACTCACCATTCTTAGGATGAATAGATACATGGATGGATGGAGGTTTTGTATATCCATAGCTGCACACCAACACTCTTAGCGATTATGAAATTCCTCTCTGCTGCCTTTGATCGACCTTGATTTGCCTGTCATTCACTCCACTTTGGCTCCTGCCTGGAACTTTGCATCGTTATACTGTCTGCCGTTTGCTTTTTGTCCCTGAAAACGTCCACTAGACACCCACCTGTACAAACTCAGCACGTTCCTGTTATTTAACCACGCTGGCCCAGAGGTGCGCTTCAGAAACATCTGCATATTCATCACGCCAGAAGCAAACAAGGTTCACACGCTCCTATGCAAAACTACACCTTAATCAAGATGGTTATTCTAGTGGATTGCAGTGAATGAAGAGACCGGTAAACCCGAATGGAGATGCCAAAGAAGAATTAGTGGACCTCGGCGATTATACTGCACAAATCTACATGAATTTACTGCTGATCTAAGATTAGCTCTGCATACAGATAAAATTAGGATTATTAATGCAGGGCTGGAGAACGTGACCGTGGACCAGCAGAGCTGTATCACATTGACTCTTCCGAGCAGACATTTCCTATTGCTTGCCGGAATACATTTAAAACATATCTATTTATTCAAGTGTGCACTTAAGAAGTGACTGACTATGTCCAAATATGATAATGATGTTCCCTTGTTGCCGAAGCTGCTTGCAATATCGAGAGGTATGCCTGGAGCAAACGGAAAGGTCCCCGCGACCGGAGGGATACGTGTGTATTGCAACGTCCTCCTTTGCGCAGTTATCTCCCAAAGGAGCGTTTCGATTGGAGGGATGGAAGACAGAACAGTACCGGAGTCCTCGTCGGATTCGCCTTTCCGATAACAGCTGTGTACTCGCGGGTTTCCTGGCACCCCGATCTGTCGCAGTTTGTTAATCTGTCATGAAGCACTGCTTCACTGGACTCAGCGAGACGCCTGAGTGTTCTTCTGGGGGTCGGTCGTGGCGGGGTGGGGGAGTGTGGTGTTTCTGCCCAGAGTGGGAAGGAAAGGGCCTGTTGAAAAAGCTCGTCGTGCAGAAATCTGGCTTCCGTGGCCATGCTTAATGGGGAGAACACGCAGGTAGCATTTCAATGGATCTATTTTGGCAGAGAGAAGGACCAGAAGATCCGGCCCCGGTCTGCTACAGATGCCTCCCGCGTGCCTCTGTTCCAGGAACCAATATTTACCACTCTGGCCTGTCATTATAGTTAATCTCCCCTTTTGATAAAGCACGCCTCTGCTCCCCACCCTTTTTGGACTCTACAGTGCTGGATTCCTGACCCCTCCCACCCCACCCCCACCTAATGAAACCAGAATCTGGTGAGCAGTGATGCGCAAGCCAAGCGACGGAGCTCAGGAAAAGGTGCCCTAACGCTTTAGCATGTCGCTTCTCTTAGGCACAGCTTCAGCTTCATGGATTGTTTGCCATCTGATGCCCTCCCCAAAATGAGGCACGCAAGGCTTGTGCTTTGACTCGTCTTATGTTTGGCCACAGCAACATCAGGGCCTCCTGTGCGAGTGTGCGTGGATCGGCAGTTTACAACACTGTGCCCGTGATCAGCAGGTTGTAGGTCCAAATCCAAGGGTTGGCAGAGAAATTTCACCATTGGCCCCTCGACAGAGGCCCTTAACCCCAATTACTCCGGGCAGCGTCTGAACCTGCTTTAATTGCATGTCACTTATATAAATTAATGTTGCTAACCATGTAAACTCCTATTAGCCATAGCTGCTAATGCGTGAGCAGTGGCAGAGCGCTAGACGCCTTTCTGTATACGCTCCACACCCAAACCCTCAGCTCTCCTGACACTGTTTAATGGTTGCTGAAACTAACAGCGAGGAGGCAACACAGAGGGAGAGGTGCGTTCCTGCCTTACGGCGCACGCTCCCCCGCGAGTCCGCCTTAATCGAACGCCCTCGGCCCCCGAACTTACTCAGAGGCAGGCCGGGATCCGGGCACCTGCCGGCACAGGTACGGCTTCCTGGGACCCCGGCTCAGGGTTCTGCATGATTGCAAGTGGGTCCGTATGCAATAAACTCCTTGACAGTTGGTCCCAGTTCTCAGCCACGGGAGCCAGAGCTTTTCTGCTCGGCCGGGAGCCCAGTAGGTCTGCAGTCTGACAGGCCTGCTCTGCTAGTGCTCTCACCGGCATGTTCCAGCAGGCCGCTGACAGCCTCTTAGCAGGTCTACCTGCCCCTGCGGGCTGGACGCAGAGGCCCCACTTGGCCAAAAAGTACTTCATGGCCCTGGCTTAATGCAGCATTTCTGTTGATACCACAAGCCTCAGAGACGACTTACGGTGCAGACCCAGTCCTTAGATATAGACCGGTCTGATCCCCAGGTAAAGACCAGTTAAACACACTGATGTGCACCGTGCCCGGTGAAAGTCAGAATGCATGCTAATACATCAGAAAAGCGTCCAACAAAACATGAAAAATATCCATAACTAATTAAGTTATGATTTCGCATAAGCGTAATAAAGTTAGTTGAGAAATGGAATATTTGACATAGTAGGGAAAACAAGCAGCGAGTCTGTGTTTCCAGCAGGGATATAAGGCGGGTGATGGAATCTCCTACAGGATGGAAACGGACAATAAACCATCCTCACCTCTAGAGTGAAACTGAAATGTCTGAACAGAACTTATTAACATCGACACCCAAGAAACGGCAGAGAAAAGGTGGGCAGTTTAAATAGAGCAAAACTGTCTTTATGCCCATTTCCCTTCCTGCTTCCAGTCTCTAACCCAGTCAAAAATGTCGTTCCATCCCACTAATAACCTGGGCAAATTGGATTCTCCCAAAGCTGTCAAAATAATCAACTTATGCAAATCAAAGTATTCTGGCTGTAATTAATACCACTTTGTTTTATTAATTTTGAGCATGATATGATCAGGAGGGCAGAGGTGGGATTGGATTGAAAGATAAATATTCATGTAACTGTCTAGTCTGGAGCCTGTACGATGCCTGGCTCTCTAAGATGCCAGTGCTAATTAGGTAGAAGCGGAGTGCATTCCACAACAGTCCTCCTGAGGCAACAACTACTTTCTGAAGTATTTATGTAAAGGTTATTTTAAGGCATTAAAACCACAATTATGTATTACAGAGACTGAATTTTAAAAAGGCCCTACACAACATTGTTCAATATGCAAAAGCACAACATGTACACATAGCTTTCATTTTGTGTGGCTTTTCATTTTCCTTTTGTCTAGCGACTCTCTTATCTCCATACTGTCCGGCAGAAGTTCTCTCGGTGTATGCTACCACAATCAGGGAATATAAGTGAGATTCGTCAATTCAAGTCACAAAAGAGTGTCACAGAAATGCAGCACAGTCATTTTTTAACTTCCCAGAGTCTTTTCTCTAATGCAAGGAATTTTCGGTCCCTAGATGAAATTTACTTCATTACAACAAACAACAACAACAGGGAAGTTTGAAAGCAGACTAAAGATCAACCCTGGAATGCATCACAGCTGATTGCATGTACGAGATGGATTAATTTTAGCTTGAAATGAATCACAGATAAAAATGAAAATCAGACAAGAATTATTAGGAATAGTGGCTATACAAGCACATCTCCCTGACACCTGGATCACTTCCACAAGATCACAGGCCGATGCAAACAACACCTCCCAGAAGAACAAACTCCAACTGTAGTTCACCATAGTAACCACAAAGTGATGCTCACGTCAGCCACCTGGCTACAGTTCTGAGTATGTGGCATGCCTGGACATTCCCAGCACCCCCGAGCACACCTGAGCATTCCCCAAGCATCCCTGACACCCCCTCACATTTCCTGAGCACCCCCCAACACTCTCAGTACACCCAGCACCCTCAACACATTCCATGCCATTTCCTTCAGCAGTAAAATCATCAGCTACAAGTTTGGATAAGTAACAGAAAGGTGAGTGGATCTGAAATTATATATATATCCATCCATCCATCCATTTTCCAACCCGATTATCCTACTGGGTTGCGGGGGGTCCGGAGCCCATCCTGGAAGCCTCAGGCAGAGACTCGAACCCAGGTCCCATAGGTCTGCATCACCATGCCGCCTACTATATATATATAATGTGAATAATAATTTTCACTGAATTTTAAATGATACAATACTTGACATCATAGTTGCTGGCATTCCAGTGGCACTTATGTTTCAGCTAGGAATTATGCTGTTACGCACTTTGGCCAAGGCTCCTGAAAATAAGACCCTGCCTGGATCAGGCCCAGCCATGTCCTTAATAACTTGGGTAACTTCTGAGTAAAGGATGACTGAGCAGCACACTGAAGGCACTGAAGTCCAAACTCTCACCTCTGGCTAATAAATCGAAGGTAAATGGTGTAACGAACCTTCCTTACCTCTGCATAGCAGTGACCACGTAATGCACCTGAATGTGAGCTGTGCCTCGCTGCTTTGCATACCCTACTGCCAACTGAAAGCGCTTTTAACTTTGTAAATCTGAAATCAGGAAGGTGTGATATATATTACATAAATCAGGAATATGTAGTGTATATTATATAAATCAGGAATATGCGGTGTATATTATATAAATCAGGAATATGTGGTCCATATTATGTAAATCAGGAAGATGTGGTGTATGTTAGGAAAATCAGGAAGATGTGGGGTATATTATATAAATCAGGAATATGTGGTGTATATTATATAAATCAGGAACAAAAGAAGACAAGAAATTTACAGGCGAGAGGGGGCCATTTGGCCCATCAAGCTCGTTTACGGAGAACTTAACTAATGGCTCAGGGATATTAAAATTTTATTGAGCTCTGATTTAAAGGATCCCAGGGTTTTAGCTTGCACTACACTAGCAGGAAGACTATTCCATACTCTAACTACACACTGTGTAAAAATGTGGAGTATATTATGTAAATGAGGAAAATGGGGTGTATGTTATATAAATCAGGAAGATGTGGTGTATATTATGTAAATGAGGAAGATGCGGTGTATGTTATATAAATCAGGAAGATGTAGTGTATGTTATGTAAATGAGGAAAATGTGGTGTATGTTACGTAAATGAGGAAGATGGGGTTTATGTTAAGAAAATCAGGAAGATGGGGTGTATGTTATGTAAATGTGGAAGATGTGGTGTATGTTATGTAAATCAGGAAGATGGGGTGTATGTTATGTAAATCAGGAAGATGGGGTTTATGTTAAGAAAATCAGGAAGATGGGGTGTATGTTATGTAAATCAGGAAGATGGGGTGTATGTTATGTAAATCAGGAAGATGGGGTTTATGTTATGTAAATGAGGAAGACGGGGTTTATGTTAAGAAAATCAGGAAGATGGGGTGTATTTTATGCAAATCAGGAAGATAGGGTTTATGTTATGTAAATCAGGAAGATGGGGTTTATGTTAAGAAAATCAGGAAGATATGTTGCGTATTATGTAAATCAAGAAGATGGGGTGTATTTCATTCATAACGGCATTAATTATGTCTCACACCAACGAAAGTGAAGATGTATACACAAGCGGCTTAAGATCTGAATGCGCGGCACACAGCTAAAACTGCTTGTCAGTAAGCCTACCGCTGCTAGCTTCTCTGCTCCTTTAATGGAAATACCCTCTGAATTACAGCTAATAACATTTAAATATATTTCTCAGGGCAGGCTCATTCAAATAAGTTCCCTGACCATTACCAGCATCCTGCCTTTTAGCGGGAAGGCAGAGGAAAGAAGAGAGACAGGATTATGGCGGATGTTGCGCTGGGGTCGCTCTGAATGAAGGAGGAATTGCATTTCTAATGTGATTAACTTCATTTTCTGCATCATCAACAGAATGCAGCACATTAGCCCGACTGCATCAGGCAACGCTTTGCAACAGCAAATGCAGGCATTTAGTTCTTTTTATCTTCATTTAAATTTTTCAAAATTACAACTAGGACCTTCTGATAAATTGACTAAGGTAAAGTATCAGCAGCAATAGCAGACCAATTCCAAGTGGTTAAGATCCTCGATGCTCTTAACCCTATACCATTGGGCGTGTGGTCAACTTGTTCCACAGAAAACGAGGCACCAAAACTGCACCCAGAAAGGCGGCCCAGCTACCGTGATAATCGAAACGGTCAGTTTCATCACATTTGACTTGCATACTTTGCACAGACAAAACAAACCTTTTACAAAAGAGGTCACCTTTTCTCTCCGGAATGTGATTCACACAACCTCAGGGAGATTATATTTACTAAAATGCTGCATCAAAATAGACTGTGGCCTAAAACTACAGCGCAACTGCTTAGCCTACACATCATACGACTGAGAATTGACGCTAACGGCATCTGACATCTGCCACACTATGAGGAAAAAAAGTTACATTTCAGGTAATAAATATATAAAACAAAAATACACACACATACGTACACATTCTATGCATGAAAAAAATGTGTCCTCTCACATTAATTACATTTTTTTCCTTTTCTGTGGTTGAAATTTTTTGCACCCCTTTTTATCGTTGCATAGCATGTTCAATTTACCTGCATTTCAAATTAATTAAAATGCAAGTGAAAATGATGAGGAGAAGGATAATCACCAACACACCTGCTTTGTGTACCAGTCCAACGCAATGCTATAAACAGGAAGATATATCATGTAACAGAATGCCTTTGTGCTGTATAATGAATACAGGCAGATGTCATTCATTACCTTGCATACAGGATAACTGAACAGCCTACTGCTAACGATGATCAAGCGCCTTTCATTCAGCCGTGACATTTAGAGCTGTGGGAGGTTGAGTTTTTCATCATGTTGGTTGATTAAAGACAAAGAAAGAAACACAGGTCTGGGCTATTCAATCATTTAACTGCAGAATCCGCAAAACAGGTGGACTTGCTATTAAACAATTGGCCTTTATATGAGGGCCTAATTTTCAGGTGCACCTGTAGAATGACAGGACAGAAAATGGGGAGGTGGGACTACGAAGGGATCGCGGCGTGAAAAGGTCATCAAGAGAGAATTACTCTATTCTTCGGTGTACATAACAGCAGTGTGTTGACCACATGCCTGGCACCAAAAGATTGGCATTAACTCTGAAAGCACGTCTCTCCCCTTGTCCTCTACCCAGTGACAGACAAGAATCAGGGTTTCTGCCTGGGTATCAAGCAATTATGGGCACCAAGGGGAGAATGCAGGATATTGGATAATTATGATTAGCATAACCTTTACATAAAATGTAGACTAATAATGATGAGTGAACTATTGCCCGAAAAGTAAATCTGCCATTAAAACAGATTGGGCCCTAACATTTATAGACGCATCCATAAAAGTAAATTAGGGAGCGTCTCAAAAGTGAACAACTAGAGTTGAGAGGTATGAATTGTTTTTTCATGCAGAGCAGTTTGATGTATTTCAGACCACAAGAGGAAGGAATATAAACAAAAATGCAGTACTTAGACACAATACTCCTATCAGAGTATGTATTTTCTCATCTGATGAGAGATTTACACAGCCTCTAGGAAAAAGGATGTGTCAAATAAACTGCTAAAATGCAACATTCTATCTATTAAAGGACACTTTTAACAGATGCCATTTTTAAGGTCAATTTTCCAGTTAGTTGCACATACAATAATAAAAGCTGAGATCACCGCTAAAAGAGTTTACAGTCAATATCAACAGACCATCACATTAGTGTCACTTTCAACAGTTGCAGACAGAAGGCTTTTCCCTCACAGCTACGCCAGCAGGAAAAAAGTGCTGTAAATATAATGCCGATATCATTACCGAGGGTTTATAGGGAATTATACAAGTGGATCCATTCCTCAATTGCTCATTGAAACTATAGTCAAGAGAATGCAGCACATTATATGTTTAATTTTAAATTAAAGTTAACAATTTAAAAAGCAAATATACAATGGCATTGAAACATTAAAGCGAAAATGGGTAAGAAACCCTTTAGAAAATGTAATACTGGCACTGCAATTATAATAAGTTCATGTATAAATTGTTAAACAGTAAGATTTCAGTTTATTTAATTCCATACAAAATCAGACAAATGCAGCATTTCTATAAAATGCAGCAACTGAGCTCTGCATAGATCATTAAGTGGGTTTCTCATCATTGTATAAGTGGGAAAAGTGTTTTTAATGCAAGATCTGTCAGTACTGAGCTGTACTGGCCCCATTTCTGGAGCCCCGGTAACCCTGGGGTTTCGTGTCGCTGGCCTCGGCACAGGTTACCAAACAGCTCATCTCTGTGTCGCTGGCCTCGGCACAGGTTACCAAACAGCTCATCTCTGTGTCGCTGGCCTCGGCACAGGTTACCAAACAGCT
>JABFEA020000038.1:23229910-23240616 GCA_019775915.2 Cyphomyrus plagiostoma
TAGCTTTGCTGAAGCAGTGGGAATGGTCTGTGACTCCCCATTTCAGAGAAAGACCATAGCTTTGCTGAAGCAGTGGGAATGGTCTGTGACTCCCCATTTCAGAGAAAGACCATAGCTTTGCTGAGGCAGTGGGAATGGTCTGTGACTCCCCATTTGAGAGAAAGACCGTAGCTTTGCTGAAGCAGAGGGAATGATCTGTGACTCCCCATTTCAGCTACCACACCTCACTTCGAGTCAGACAGGGAGGAGAAATCCACATTATACTAAGATGATTACAAAAAATTCAAGGGAATCAAAAATACAGCTTATGCATCACATTTTGGGATGCAACATCTGAGTCCCTGAGATTTTCATTACCTACATGTGTCAAAGAGAATAACAGACAATACGGATGGCTGTGCTCTATGTTAGCAACTTTTCGTATAACAAAAGTTATATATTAATGGAAATTTGAAAGGAAATACAGAAATGTCAATCAAAAGCAGCACACTGACAAGTATTTCATTGTATTCATAATCAACAAATTTACAGGCTGTCATACCTCTGTTTCAGTAATTCATTAAGTTCATTATTTAAATATCATCAACCTCCATCGATTCATTATTGATGCATTTCTCTTCAGTTCCGTAAATGTTATCGATTACAGTGTTGAATTTGTTTATCCTTATAATACACAGCATAAATACTAAATTTTAAAAATCCCGTTTATTCTTTCTCAATTTAGAAAATGGTTCGGCTTGTTTAAAAAATGCTGCTTAAAAAAATAAGCCATTCGATCCCTTTTGAATTGGTTCAGAGGTCCGAAAACATATAATGCCCAGTGGCTTGTACCACGAAACGGGGTTACTGGCTTATCGGGGTAACTTGTCAGATTTAAGGTAGTTTGGACAAAATGTAAGTGAACATAGATGAAGTCCATTTAAACTGTGGTACCTTAAATTTGACAACTTACCCAAATAAGCCAGTAACCTTGCTTCGTAGTACAGGCAGCTGGTATTTATACTGTTTCTGCGCTGTAGGCTGTGAACTTGCACCAAACAGGCCGTGCAACCAAAAGCAGGCTGCAAATTTCCACTTCTAATGCAGGGAACCATTGTCTGTGTTAGCTAAGCATCTGGGATAGGACTGTCTGCACGCGGATCATGGAAGGCACATCATTCATTAAGTTTACTCAGGTGCACCTCACTCTGCTGGGAAATAAAAGGCAAATTACAGTTCAACATCATGCCATATTGTGGAACAGGATACGTTAAAACAGGCAACAACTATGATGCGGCAACTGACACGTTCTGAGAGAACGGGGGGAATCACTTCTGTTCAGTGGAGTTCATGCAATTCTGCACTATGGCAATTCATTTGGTACCAGTAGATTAAAGATCTTTGTATTACCATGAAGTACGAAGCCTGATTAATAGCTTATTATGCATTATATTACCACAGTAAATATTACACCATGCCTGCAGAGCAATGCTGCAGTTCCTTCACATACAACATAAAGAATAATACAAAGCAAATTTCCCATCTGTTTTATATCCCCACTCAGGCGAAACCTTTTACTAGATTTAAGCAGTTATTACAGACATACATTAGGGTGATGTGAGAGAAGATTCTTAAAGGAGAAACCCACTGGAAATACAGAAATCAGAAGGTGCTGTGAGCAGCTCTCTCTTAAAAAAAAAACAGTAAGAAAGTTCAACTGATTCACACACGATGACCAGAAATATTGGCATTGATACTGAAAATGGGCTGGACAAGCTCACTGTTTATGTTATTGTGAACAAGACAGTTTCTATCATATGCTCATATATAGGGCCCAGTTATGCACAAAACAATGGATGGAATTTCCCCTTTGACATGCACCATAATCTCTTTTCATGAGGACACATTCGTGAATGTTCTAGTCTTAGGGTCACCCAGCGCTTATGGGAGGGAAAGACAAAATATTGATTAAGACTGGCGTGATGATATTCTGAAACCTCAAATTACCTGGTGGACACAACTTTAAAATAATTTCTTTCCGTTTGCTTTCAAACCACAAAAGAGAGCGACTTACATGGTCAGAAACTAATCTAAAAAGAGACAGAGTTACACACAGATTAAAATGCTAAATGACATGTGGAAAAAATCAATAGTATGTCTGATACTGGTTTCCGTGTTTAGGCCCCTGTCTGCACTGAATTACACCGCATTTTCTGAGTCACTGCTGTCCATAGCACACTGAATAATGAGTGATAAAACCCATAATGACCCAGACGTTTTTCTGCAGCTCAAATTCCACATGAGATATAGCTCACAAAACATTTGTCCACTGAACTACTGCAGGATGCCCCAAAGAATCAGCCATTTTAATCTAGCACCCCTGACCAATCAATGTAAGCAATTATATGTCCTAGGGTGCATGAAGAATGAGTGTGTGCACCAGACTATTTCCATGTTAAACTGTGGTAGTTAGGGTATTATAAAGAACATAAAGTACTCAATATGCTTTGTGGTTAGTCTCAAAACAAGATCAAAAAATGTCTCCAAAATAGCAAAATTGTTGTTTTTAAGATTTAGGGGTTATTTTTTTTCAATTTCCAACTTACCTGTCCCTGCAGGTCTGTGTTCTGCATTATTCATTTACATGTCTTGATCCGTATACCTTCTGCATAATTCATGAGGGTGTCATGAATATGCATATACAGAGGAGTTGTTTAACAGACCCTTGAATTACATTTCAAGACTTTTTAAAAATATTAAGAACCTGGAACATAGTAGGATAATGCAAAACATAGGTTACAAGAAGTTCTACCCTTTTGTAAGAAGAATGGACCATCCATCCAATGTGTCCTGCATCTGACCTGAGGTCTCCTCTTAGTTGGACGTACCCAAAGCACTTCTCCAGGAAGGCAGATGCCCAGATCACCTCAGCTGGTTCCTTTCCGAGTGACGGAGCAGCAGCTTCCAAATGTCCTACATCTAAGTCTGAACCCAGACATCCTGCAAAGGAAACTCATTTCAGATGCTTGTATCCACAATTACATTCTTTCAGTTGCTATCCACAGATCATGGCTATAGGTGAGGATAAGAATGTAGAGCAACCAGTAAATTGGAAGCTTCATTTCTGGCTCAGCTCTCCCTGCACCATGACAGTCTAGTACAACATCCGCATTGCTGCTGATATTGCACCAATCCACCTGTCAAACCGCCGCTCTCACCTGCCATCACTCGTAAACAAGACCCCAAGATACTTAAATGCCTACACTTGAGGCAGTAACTCATTCCCATCCAGAAGAGGGCAGTCCACCCTTTTCTGGTTGAGAACCACGACCTCCAATGTAGAGCGTAAATCCTCATCCAGGCCACTCCCCTCTAGGCTGTAAAGCACCCTAATGCTGCTGGTCACTGCTCAATGAACAATGACCATCTGCAAAAAGCAAAAACACCCTTCACCTTTTCACTGCTCCTAGAAATCCTGTCCATAAAAGGTATGAGCAGAATCAGTGACATAGGATCCAACACACACGGGGAACGAGTCTGAGTTACTGCTGGCAATGCGAACCAATCCCCCCGAGGGACACGATTGTATCCTATTCCAAGTCCACAAAACACATGTAGACTAGCTGTGAAAAAGTATGAAGAGCAGATCCTTGAACTTAAACACTGTGCTCGATATGCATCTAGATGAAGAACTTCAACAACTAGACTCCTGTTGTTTGTCCTTGAAGGATGGTGTTTCCCACAAACTACTGATACAAAGAAAGGGTTGAACTTCCTTGAATCAAGGGAAGCATTTTTCCATAGGATAATAGAGGGGGTGTTTCATTGTGTCTATGAACTTTATGTTATTAAATATAGATGCCAGAGTTGTGGCATTCAAGTCCAGTCTCCAGTCCACATATAAATGGACTTGGTCTCATCATGCACTTGGGTAAATTTTTACTCAGTCCTGACTCAGATTCAAACACTCATCATTGGAAAAACCTTCCCAAGTCCATCTGAGTCCATAGCACATGTTTACAACTTGTATGCAGCTTTAGCCCCCTCCCGATTTATAATGTCGGCGTCAATATTTTTTGACCATTGTGTCCACAACCACTCATGTCCCCATCATGTATGCCAAGTCAGCAATTATCCGGTTTGCGTACATAACCCATAAGGAGCGTCCGACCGTGGGCCAACACAGGAGACAGGACCCAGTCTGTGCGAGACCTCTGGTTTATTACAATAACCAACACAACCAGCACCAGGAAGTGAAGCAGAAGGAGTAGTTGGAGACGGAGTGGAGAAGTCGAAAGCTGGGGCGGTCAGTCCTACGAAGTCACACCATACAGGGGAACGGGAAGGACGAGAGGCTGGAACAGGTGGGACCCGGGAAAACGAGGGATCCGGGACAGGCGAGCGAGGTACACAGGGCAGGCAGGGCAGGCAGCGAGGCTCTTTACAAACAATGGCAACAATACTACACTGCCCTCTCAGGCTCGACCGCCTTTATGCTGCAGGGGAAGAGCATCCAAACTGACTACAGCCCTGTTCCGTCTAGGGGGGGCATGGTCACCTGTCTGCCCATGACAAGGAGTTTCTCTGCAATACATCAGATAAAAACAACCACACCGTGAAGTGCAAATATTGCAAAGTATCAATAATTGTGGTGGCTGGCATGACGTAAGCTAATGCTAGTGAATTCAGTTTGTCAAGAGGCAATGGCTGGCTAAATGTTCAGAAAAATACATAGCGAACTAGTGATAGCTGTTCAGCTAGCTAGCTAATGTCTAGTAATATATAATAAATAGTTATTGCTGTAATTTATCAATCCCTAAAATTTTCCTTTTCACATCTCGGACCTTGGTCTCCAGAGAAACATAATCAGTCAGCGTCCCTGGAGAAGTTACGTTTAAAGGTTTTAGGGGAGACTGGCCACAGCTGATGAAGGGCCATTTTAGCCTGGGGTGGTCTCTAATGTTTCATACCCTTATAATGGCCAGACATTATACCGTGCTATACTGTATTTTGACTTTTTATTTAAATCCTGGTGATGAAATTTAGCAGCTAGGGGTCCCCTTCAATCATTTTTGAAGAATATATATCCAAAGTATCATGTTGTTAAAAGTCCCTAAAAGTACTGACCATGTTCAACAATTATCTTCGATCTCTCGTTCAAGGGTTTAATAGTGTTGTGATTGATCTGCTGGGAGCAAAATCAAACCAGCAATTTTTAACCCGCTGAGTCACATACCGTGCTCTGACTAAATACATTAAACATTATCTACAGTTATATCCTTAATTTAAGTAACTGGAGCCTAATTTAAAATCAATTATGTTATGCATGCTGATGGTAGTTCCTAGTTAGGTAGTTGTTAAAATGATATGACTCCATCATAATGAGACCCCATTGTGTCTATTCGAAGCATAAAATGCTCACAGTCCTTTTCTGAATAGCACTATGTTGGTTTTGTAGTGTGGAGAATTCCAAGCATAAGAGATGTTACACAGTGATACATAATGTGTGTCTGTATGCATCTTTACATACGTCATGTGTGTGTTTTAAAAATGTTTGTTAAATAAAAAATCCAAAATATAAAGGAGCGTTGTATGGTTTTATGTGTATTCTTTGGTTCCAGAACAAATTTTAAATTTGTTCAGCAAGATACAATTATGTTACAATGTATTTAATTACTGCATAATGCAGTGGTGGGTGTGTTTCCATTACTTTTGTGTTTGATAAATAATTTATTTTTTAGCTTAAAAATAGCTCAACCTTTACTTTTACAAATATTTATACATTTAGTTTGCAATTTATAGTTTCAAACTCAGATTTATGACAGAGAATTGTGTTTTCCTCGATGTGTCAGTTCCTTGGACTCTATCCTGACTCAAACTCAATAAGACTTGCCTCTTGTTTTTAATCAGTCCTTACTCTGTCTGGATAAGGTGGACATGCCCATTCATGGACTTAGTACTGACTCAAATTTGATAAGGTGGACTTGACCCTTGTTGCACTCTGGCCTGACTCAGACTCCTTAAGGTGTTCGTTCCCCTCGGTGGAATTGGTCCTGACTCATTCCTTGTCCACACGCACATGAGTGTATTTTAAAACGTACCTTTTTCTATACATTTTGGGCTTTTGTCCACACGCAAGTGGCGTCTCAGGTCACTGAAACGGAGCTTTTGCAAAACTGCATCCAGGGTGAAGATTTTAATAAAGTCCGCTTTCAGCGTCGACATGTAGACAGGGAAAACAGAGTTTTTGGCTCAAAATGCCAGACTGTGCGCTGGTGTCCACTTTGTTTAACGTCAGAGCGTGCGCCGTTTGATGTATACATTAGGCGAGTTTGAGAAATGACTTAGCCGAAATAGTGCTTGTGCTAACCTTGGTGACAGGACTCCTTATATTGATCAACACAGGCGTCGGAATGTGCGTCATGGTTGTCAGCTTAACAGGACTGGCAATTAGGCTTCTGATTGGCTAACATGACAGTACGGTTAGAGTTATAATGCCACCTGTTGTTTTGGCATGCTTTTGACAGCGCATTTTAGCGGTTTCATGTTGACGGAAATTTTTTAGAAGACAATGTTTGTTTGGATGGGGATTTTTTTAAAAAACGGAGGAACAACAACACCATTTTAAAATATACTCGTGTACATGTGGATAAGGCATCAAACTCAGTAAGGTGGTCACTCCCCTCGCTGAACTCGGTCCTTATTGGACTCGGTCCTGACTCAAACTCAATAAGGTGGACTAAGCCCTTGTTGGACTCGGTCCTGACTCAAACTCAATAAGATGCACTTAAACACATCACTCATAAATGCTTCCCTCTGCTTTTCTGTTGCCCCTACTAAACTGCCACCCATATCTTCCTCATTCACTTTCCCAAAGCCTGCGGGCATTCATTTCTGTCTTTTTTCCACTCTACCGCAACAATGCTTATATTTTTTCTCATCTGCTTCCAGCTGCTTTGTTGTGTTGACCCCAGCCCTGACCATTTTGGCAACTTCATATCTCAGAACAAAATAAAATGCTCCTTCTCATGTGTGATGAGTTCCTATGCAGATCATGATAGCTTAGCTTTATAATCTCCTCACAATAATTTTCAGACATTATATTGCGCTACTTGTTTTGTTCACCTTTTGGCAACAATGGAGATATTAGCAATATTGCCCGCATGTATATATATATATTTCTATCTTTTGCTCTCACAGTTAAAACCGTAGGAGGTGGTTTATTACAACTAGAGACTGGAATTATCACACAAGCCTTTATGCAGTTCAAAAGCTGAGAACTTCTGATGGATTTTTGTTAGCAATGCTTATTAACAGTGCTTATTACCCATACATTAGGCAAAGAATCTTACATCACAAGCTGGTATTTACCTTAGAAACAGGATCAAGATTCCTAATCACTAAATATCAAATATGTTTATACTGTTACAAACTCAGATACACGGAGTTGGATGCCACCTAAAGAATAGATTTATTACTATAATATAAATGAATCACACCAGAGCTTTGAAGGAGCAAGGGGACAGGAGGCTGACAAAGCTAGTGGTGTCTGCTTCCACTGTGGAATGAATAACAGGACTTTATTGGTAACATGTCTTCTCAAACAGCAGCTTGCCGGTGGTCTGAGACGAGTGCTTTCATAAAATCATGCATGCTCAAATTATCACACATCTCAACCTTAATCCAATTATCCCTACCCTCAGAGAAAATGAAATCCAGATGATTGACTCCAGCACAAATAGTAATTTAGTAGACAGGATGCTTCTGTGGATTTCCAATTATCTGAAGTTCATTATAACGCTGAATAGATTGTAAGAGTTACATCGCAGGCAATGATGTTGACCCCCCTCACCGACTCTGACATTATAATCCAATAAAAAGTCATCACTGCTGAATCATCAATGTCATGGCATGTTTATATTGGAGAAGGCACAAATGTCTTTCAAAATTCAAAACATGAACTGGGATATGGGATAAATATATTTGTAATACACAACACAATTCATTAAGCTGGAGTGAAAACATAACTATGCAAACTGATAAATGTATGCAAGTGATTTGCCTTAATAATGTAATATACAGAACATTTGTTCACCATATCCACTTTGACAGAGTGACAACTTAGTCAAAACCCAACCATGGTACATTTGCTGGAGGATATCAATTAAAAATGAATAGGATCATTTGAAAGAAGTTGAATTTATCCACTCTTCCTCAATCAATATTGTCAAGCAAGTATTGCCCTCTGGACAGATTTCATTTGAACGTAATTTATGTTTTCAGTTCCTCATTCGAATCACCACTCTGTATCTCACGGAGAACAGGGAATTAAGGTTATGTGCAGGTGGGTCATATTCACTCTGAAATTCCATTGGGAGAGACGCCAGAATCTGAAAACATGTATCCTTGTTTGATTCATTTCCTTTTATAGTGTAAGGGGCAAAATATCTCATCAACAGATTCAATAGAGTGTTTTCTTTCAGATTAGATTGATGCACAGAAGAAAGCAGAGTATGCAGAACAGCTGGTAATATAAAGAATTGACTCATTTGCTACCCAGTGATGAATATATTAGGATGATATTTCAACATATAATTGCTATGATCAATATTTTCTCATGACAGAAGTAGATAAATGAGAAGCTATTAGACTACAAAATAGCAGAATAAACGAAGCAGACTCCTTGTACACAGGTAATTATTTGAAAAATATTGACAAAAATTAGACATGCTGTATATTAAAGACTTATTAACTGCATTAATGTAAAAGATTATATATCTAAACGATACTCAGTGGCAGATGATTTAGGGGAAATTGCTGTTTCTTCAGACTACCGGGGCTGTGGGTTTAGTTGCTTTGCATGTTCTAGCTTAGAAACGTCGAAGTGAGCTGGTGTTGGTGGGGCGCCAACTGTATGTGTGTGACTGTGTGTTACAGCACGGCGTTGCACAGGTGGGAAAAGGTGACGACCCACTTTGTGGCTTCAAGACAGCACAGGGATTTACTGCAGAAACTAAACACACTGGGTAAACTACAAAAGAAAAGGATCACGCGGGGCCAAAAGCAAATGGGGAGGAAACAAAAACTACAAAAAGGTAACAATGACAGGGAAAAAAGCAACAGTGGGAGCAGAACAACAAAGACGCCATCATCAGCTCCCACAGGTCAAGATCCTTCAAAATGGCCGCCTGAGCAGCAAGGCAATGGCAGGCACTTACATACACAAATCACGAGGACTAACAAAAGGCAGGTGTGAATCATCAAGACAATTAGCCAGAGAGCACAGTACAGGGAAACAGGGCACAGGTGGAGAAACTTAACTAGCAATTAACAAGCAGAGAAACAAGGGAACTTTAACAAATGCCAAAACTAGGAAACATTACATACTGGAAAATAAACACTAGTTATTTTGACACAACTGAAGGCTAACATTAGGGGGACTAGAAACACAAACACAAGCAGAACAGAATTAAACCGGACACAAAAGGATAAACAAGGGAGGCTGGTTTTGAACCTACAATTGCATGATTATAGAATCAGTGCCACACACAATCTACTGAGCTATGCAAGAGCCCAGGGAAAAGTTGGGAAAAAAAAATAGGAAAAATTGTAGGTACTAGTACAATGACAGAGGGAACATGATAGCCAGCAACACCTGCTGGCTAAATGGGGCTGAACACATAGTAATGCAGTGAGGTGGCATCACCACTAAGATGCTCTCTGCTTTGTGCCCAATGCTTCCAATTACAGGCTGTAGGCTCACTTTATTGCTAGTGATAGTGATGGGTGTTAAGTGCAGGTTAGATTAGATTCAACTTTATTGCCATTGCAAAAAGTACAAGCACTCAATGAAATTAAAGTGCTAGAGGCAGAAACAGCATATTTACAGAAAATATTGAAAAAATAAATCTAAGAATATTTACAAAAAATGTATGTTGTGTTTACATGACTTCATGTGAGGCTATACAACGGCTCAGTGGTTACCACCTTTGTCTGGTACCTTTAGGATTTGAGTCTCTGCCCTGGTTCCAGTTTGCATGTTCTCCCAATGTCCTCGTGGAGTTCCCTCCAGGTCCTCTGGTTTCCCCACTACAGCCCAAAAGCATGCCAAGTTGAATTGGAGTTGGCAAATTGTCCTTTACGGCAAATGTGCCCATGACTATGTGCCTTATGGTGGGTTGGCATCCCATCCTGAGTTATTCCCTGTTTTGCACCCATGCCTTCTGGGATGGGCCCCAGACCATCACAACCCTCCCTAGGGCAAGTGGGTATAATAGAAGATAGATATGTGGTTTTAATATTTGTGTAAAACTCGTATTGTGTCAGCTTAACAAATTCTAAAGATCTCCAGAAGTCAATCACAATATTTGGAGTAACGTGTTTCAATATCCTCATGTATTTGTAGACTCGACCACTAGCGCACCACTTTTGGCTAATTAATGCCTTATTATGTTTTTTTAAACTAATTATTTTAATTAAGTGTGCTGCTCTTTTGGTCTTTTTTGGAGAACAGGAAAAATTCAAGTTTTATTGTTCATTTGCATGCATTCTAATGATGAACAGGAAATATTCCCTTTCTACTCAGGGAAATAGCTTTAAACTCTGTCTGAATTTTGCACAGTACTTACATTATACACTCACCTAAAGGACTATTAGGAACACCTGTTCAATTTCTCATTAATGTAATTATCTAATCAACCAATCACATGGCAGTTGCTTCAATGCAT
>JABFEA020000038.1:23240716-23251071 GCA_019775915.2 Cyphomyrus plagiostoma
GCGTCCCACAAATCTCCATCAACTGCAAGATGCTATCCTATCAATATGGGCCAACATTTCTAAAGAATGCTTTCAGCGCTTTGTTGAATCAATGCCAGGTAGAATTAAGGCAGTTCTGAAGGCGAAAGGGAGTCAAACACCATATTAGTATGGTGTTCCTAATAATCATTTAGGTGAGTGTATATGTAGTCTTGGCTGGGAAGGAGTGAATATCAACCATAGAGCTGAGACACAGGGTCATACGTTCATTGTGTAAGTATGACGCAGTCGTAAGATGGTAACTATGCATGTTCCTCTATTCAGGACAAGAGTTGGTTATGAGCACTTAGCTTCCACCCACTACTATTCATTAATACCGGTGTGCTTACTGCCTGCAGTTTTGCATGAGGTTCTCCTGGGGATCATTCACGGTGCCCAAATGCCAGATTTTTCTCTTCCAGCCACATCTCACCTTAGGACACTTCTGATGGCCTGTATAAAATCAGAGAAATAAAGAGAACTTATATCAGCAGCACACGGAGCCTTGCTAACACAGCTAACACTAAGATTACAGGAAAAATTTAGTGATAGATACTCCAGTTGATCTTGAAGTCTGTGTTTGTTTTCTCAGCGAACCCCTCATGACCTTTTCAAGCTACCTAATAGAAGTTTTGTTTTAATCCTGACAGCAGAGTTGCAGTTAGAACAAATTTAGAACAGATACTAATGAGCGGGAACATACTGTGTGCTGTTACGCCTGGACATGCACATTGATGGGATCAAAATGGTGTGTAATGTAGGTTTAGAAGATGACAAGACCTTTTGGTTCTTTTTTTCACGGAAACAGATGAGTTCTCATTGATCCAAGATCACAGAAACAGTACTGCACACATAATAAAAATAAAGCCTCTGTTCACCAAAAAAAAATAACTGATTATGTTGACTAAGGGCATCGAAGGGGTGTGTGGATATCCTTTCAGATCCAGGGGCCCAACACTTTACATGGGCCCTAGAATACATAAAATGACATAATGGAAAGGGGGCAAGGGCCCCAAGGTGATGATTTGTCTGGGAGCCCAGAATGTCTAGCAACTCTTGATTAACAGTGGCAGCAACCCCCTGGTTGGGGGTGTAACAGTCCCTCCAATCATTTCTCATTCTGTCAATCATTCTGCCCTCTAGGGGAATACCCATGAACAGCAACACCAAGCAGACACTACTTACAATAACACTGCAGCCTCTTCATGAGACCATGACTGCATGATATTATTAATAACCTTGCATAACATTACAGGAAGGTAAAATCATATCTTGAAAGAGTTTCTTTTTTCTTCTTGGCATTTGAAGACATTTGAGTTAAAACATCAATGATACATGAATCAATTATACAAGCAGATCTTCCAACCTTGAAATGTGGTTTGAAAAATTTGAATTCCAAGTCAAGCACATTAAGCTGAGACCTTTTGTAACCACATGAGTGTCTGTTTTCATTCAATGCGCAATCAACAGTGGTATGACTAAGTTAGGGCCACCGGCCTCTGATGTCACATTTCTGCAGCACACTTATATTCGGTGAGTTTCAGTATGAATCAAACGCCTTGCATGCTGTGCTGCCCAGGATAGGATACAGACCCATTAGCCTGTACTGGAGAAGCAGCAGGAAGATGCATGGAAACTTCGATATAAACATTCAATAACACCCTTGTAATATATTACATCTGAAGTGATAACTGACCATAATGTAGTTAAAAGACTATAACTTTATAGACCTACTAAGATGTTACAGAACACGAGGTATAATACTCTCAGATACACCTTCAAATGTTTCCTCTTGTTCCAAAAAGTAAATAAAACACTGATATAATGAGTATGAATCTGCATTTGCCTCAAGGTCTTTGTTCTGCATTTTGCTTCTGTAGTAATTTCCGCAAACAAACCTTAAATTTCTGCATTGACCCAAAGCAGACAGGTGGCCTTTCCAGGTAATATGAAATTGATTTGAAGGAAGACTTGCTGTGGTTTAACATTTAGTCAATGTGCACCATATTGATTTGACTATTCTCTATGGAAAATGTAGCCAATAGCGGTTCTTTGTGATAGATATCACAATTTAATCTATTCGTTCCTGCTTTGTCATGCATCTCTTCCTTTATTAATACATGCATTAAGCAAAGCACGCTAGAAGGCATTCCTAGGTACTTAATGTAATTATGGTTGGAAGACAGTCATTTATCATAAAATATGAGTAAAGTCAAATGGAAACATAATTATTATTGTTATCCTTTGTTGCAGACAAAAAAAATTAAGAGCACAAATACCCTCAAACCAATATTAAGAAGCCAAATGTCCGCGTTTTTCAAAAGAAGGTAACACATTAATGCTAATAAAATTTTTCTAATAATTCTTGTCTTGCCAGGTGTGTTATGCATAAGAATATATCAACGCCTTAGATGTGCGACTACGAGACTGTAAGCAGTATCTGAATGCCAGAAGGAATTACGTATTTCTCCAAAGCCGATTCACACTGAACACAGCAACACACAAGCATTTCTAGTGTAATGTCTTCCCTGACCACTGCGGGGATCTTATGACATCAGGGGCTTTACCTCCCCATCTGTCGGACCCCCCCCACTCCCCAAAAGACCAACATGATAGATATCTGTACATAATGAGGGATATCACGTTACACGAGACTTCATGTGAATTCTCTTTCTCTAAAGCTATGACGATTGCGGCACTGTGAAGGTTTACACAGCCCATCTCATGCGGGGCTCCTTTCCATTCATTCAGGGAATGTCCCAGGCCTGTGACACTTCTCATGTCTTTATACTGTGCGTGTGCCCTACTCCCCAAACTTCAGCATGTTCAATATGCCCTGGTTTGTTACTGTATTTTTAAGTCTAATTTAAGCTACTTTAAAAATAAAAAAAAAAAAAATTCATGAACTATTGAAGATAAATGTTTGTAAATACCCAAAATGACCTCTCATCCATCCAAGCATTCATCCATCTTCACAGTTATTTCCATACTCAATTGTTAAATTTATTATTTATTACTACATACTTTTTTTATAATTCTGGTATATTGCACTACAAGCCATACATATTTATGAAGCAAACATTTCAGTGAAGTTCAGATGAGTTCAGAGCTGTATGGACGTATTTAACCCAAATTTAAAGAGCAACGTCAATCACGGATTAGTTAGTCTTCCTGTACGCTAAGGAGTCCACGATGAGTATGAGTCTCCGATGCATTATGATTCTGTAATGTAAACTCTCCAACACATGATAATACTTAATGTTGCGAAATGTGCTAACATGCTTTCATGAATAACATTGCATATGTTTTTTCATCAGAGCAGAACAGATGTGGGAAACATAATCCAACAGCTGGGAAGTCCCAGAACAATGCTTTCAGAACTTTTTCTAACTTAGTTTATGCAAACTGCTACAGAAAGGACTATTTTAAGTTTTCTTATTAAAAATTTAAAATGGTTTAAGGTGTTTGTTTTGCTGGGATGAAAATAACTCATTTGAGAGAATTAATGATGTCTTGGGGCTTAATAATTAGAAACATGAATTTTGCATGAAGTTCTAAAGCTAAAATGAAAGAGTTTTACATGAAGTATTATTCCACTATGGAAGAAGGAGCCATGGTCTTTCCCGTTCAACTTATTATAAACTGGTAAAAATAAAAGCCTTATTTAAATGTGGAATCCACTTTATGTCATACTGACCTACAAGATAATATTAATGGAGTATATTCCATCCAACTGTTTTCTAACCACTTATATTGGAAAGGGGGATAGAGTCTAGTGCCTTTCCAACCACATATTTAGGCAATAGGTACCTGGCTGGACAAACTTCCCAACAAATAGTAAATACATACATCCAGATTATATTATGCTATGATTTATGGAGAGCCTCCCTAAAAGCTGAGGCTCCACCCTGCTTCTTCTCTACAATTGGAATGACACACACACACACACACACACACACATACACACACACACATCACATAAATAATGATACATTTAAATTATAATCATCTACAACTGTCATCCTTTATGAATTGGTGATTATGGTTTGTGCAAAACAGGCTCAAATGACAGCTTTAATTTTAATTTAATGGTTAGATACTTTAGACTTCTAATTGTGATTTAACAGTATACCAACATGAGCAAGGGAATCTCAGAACCTCTCTGTGTCTGACATAACGTGGTGATGAATACCTAACAGTACCTAAGGGTGTGCTGTTGGGTGTGTGCTTTGGTAAAGGTACAGGGATCTTATTATATTATCTGAACAATAAATAAATCAAAATATGCAAATATCAAACAGTGGATTGATGCTGACGAGAGAATGGTGTGGTGTGCAACTCGCATTGTGTAAATTCTCCGTTTATACTGTTAATTTTACATGATTCAGCATTTATTTTAGTTTCAACTCAATTTCCTTTTGGAGGACTATGTTCAATATATAGCAGATACACAGAATAGCAAATAAATTCAGTGTTGGTTGGGACTGTTTTTCAAATGCCAGAAAAGATGTATTATAGGAAGCAATAGAAAAAAAAATATTATAAATGATGCAGTAGTTACAATCACTGGACAGATTAACATGACGGACAGATTAACATGCCAGACAGCCAGAGGGAAAAGCCCCTGACTTTGTGTCATTATTTACAGTATATTTGACAGATTTCTTGTTATCACGTTTCTACTTAGGTGCGGACTTTTTAATCACAGGTAACACAAGTAAATCTGCTGAGCTTGTTATGTATAAACATACTGTACATTAAAGGAGAGTTAAATGATAACATTCTGCTTTCCTGTCACACCTTCACACATGTCCTTTTATCCTCTCATCTTGTGACATTTGTGCCTGTTGATATATACGGGGGAATTCATGTTTAGTAGTCTGAATGGCCCTCCTGTTTCAAGAGATGTCTTTGCAAAATGAACTGTTCTCTGCATGTGAATACATACAGTATAACTCAGTAACAATGGCAGAGGATTTGAGCCAAAGCTATTTATTTTACAAAGCTATTGGCGATCTTAGCTTCAAACAAGCGCAATGCATATTCTTCGGCAGGGGATTTGCATTAGTTCCGAGTCATGCATAAAACATAATATGTCACTGCAGGCAAATGAGATTATAGTAAAGCATACTGTACCTAATTATTCTATTAAAATTTTGGAAAAACCAAACAGTAATGTTAATTTGTTCAAGTTTATTTTGGGTCAGGATACACAGAGCTAAATACATCTTTATTACATGTGCTACAGTTTAGTGTTGTTTTGATTCATCCAACTATAAATTGGTGCCAGTCACTTTAAGTGGAATATAAGAAAGTAGAACATCGAAATCTACATATATGCATTTTTTGGTTTGACAATTTAATGATTCGCAATTAATGTCATTTTCTGAACACAGCCAAAGCATTTTCACATAGCTTATGGACTACGCAGCGATGACAGAACAGTAATCCCACGTGCCTTGATCTTTCACATGTTGTTTCATCCGTCACTTTTACATACCATTCAAATTAATAAACTATGACTGCCAAATTACAAACAAGTGTTAGTGACGAGTGAATCATGGCGTGTCTAAAAGTCAGCACTCAGTTACAACTAATTAAATTGTGTTCCAATGGGGAAGAAATGACGTTTTTTTTCACAATGAAATTATTACAAGGCATTAAAGTATTCGGTACCACAGTGTTTGTTCCTTCATATGTTTCTTGCCATTTTTTTAATTATAGAGAAATGGTTTTGACAATCAAGATGATGGGTGTTTATCAATATTTCCTGGTTGCTTCATAAGTGTTTTGCAGGATCTGTAAAGCAGAGCGTCATGTTAAATACCAGCATCTGAAAGTGAATACGGCTTTACGTCTTGGAGTGACAGAAACAGGTAAGATTGTTATCCTACAAAACAAATTACACCCCTTTTCCAAGTGGTATTCATTCCATCCGGTGTCAGATTTTTTTAAAAAATGCAATAAATTAATAAATAGCTTTAGACTACTTAGCTTCAATATGAAATTATGTTTGTTGTTTTGTATTGAAACTTCTCTTCAAGCTCCAATTCTGAATTATTACATGCCTTATTGCCCGTTAAGCATTCTCATTATTACCTTCAGGCTTGTGGGGAAATGCTTCCCATCTCAATCTTCATTTTGAAGTTTCTCAAGCCTTGAGGTCCGAGACTTTGTGTCATTTACACGAAAAAAACTTTTTTTTTCCAAATTGAAAAAATCATTTTCATTTAAAATACCCGTTCACAAAAAACATACATCTTAATTCATATCTGTAGAAAAAAATGCATGCATTGTTTATTCATCAAAATACAGAACATCTGCAAAATGTAATTATGTTGGCACTGGTGGTTACCTAACCGTATCTGTGTAAGGGATTAGTTGTCATCATTGACACACCACGGCAAAGTGTGTCCTCTGCATTTAGCCCACATGTGACATAGCAGGGGGCAGCTAATTCATTGCTCAGGGAGCAGTGCTTGGGGGCGGTACCTTGCTCAGGGTACCTCAGCGGTACTTTTGCTGGTTGGGGATTTCAACCGGCAATCTTTTGATTACAAGTGCACTTCCCTAACCATCAGGCCACCAGTACCATGAACTATCTGACTTCAGAAAGCAATTACAGTTCTTTCCTGAGCCATGTCTCACAGCTCATCAAACTATAGGAGAGTATAAATTAGATTACTTGTGTGTCTGGGCAGTCCCTCCTGAAGTACCCGCCAAACTGAAAACAGAGATCCAATGTTTATATTTCAGATAGCAATTCGTTGAACGTGCTACACTGTAATATGCATATAGAGGCACTCGGGTTTGAATTTCATGGACTGCTGATGCTTGGCCATTGGCAGATAGTGTGACTAAAGAACAAGGTAGAACGCCTTGTAATCATTAGCGGTCCATTCCTTACACCCCTGGATTTGCCAGGTAGCGTCACTGGGTTACACTGCATGAGCCCGATACACAGACCAGCGTCACATTAATGCTGGAAATGACACAGTGCTGCAAATTCCTTCTTCAGCCATTTTATCCCACGATACATCACACTGGAGATGATCTTTATTATAGAGAAGAATAAGATTTCAGTAATAACAGCCAGCAGCACAGAGGCAGCACAGCTCTCCCCTGCGGAGACATGCTTTCTCAGGTGCCACTGCAAGGCCTGCCGACCACTGTGAGGCAGGCCATCGCACCCCATGCTCTCACTGTCATCGTGCGGCTACACTTATCACAAACCTTATCTAGTGCTGCATGTAACATTTCATTCTCACATTCCTGTTAAAGAAAACCATGCACGCCTAATATCAGGATACCCCCACTGTGTCATTGTGATGGCTAATCTTGGAGATTAGTGTGATTACACTGATGTTCCGCTGCCTTCCAGCTTCGGCATTTCCCAGAAGTACAGTATAAATGCCATTCCTTTCACATTGGGAGGAACAGAGAATGAGGGGGAACCTCACCTGTTGAATTCACAGTATAGACCGAGTTGCTTTACAATTGAACCTATTCATAGGTCCGGCAAGGAAGATGGCCTCTTCGTTCGCCTGAGACACTACAGCAGGACTTCAACTGGATCGGGAACCAACAACATTCAGGTGCGTGTCTTTCGTCGCTGTACTTGCCTGCAGTCTTTCAGCTGTACAGCAGACTCTGGGTTGCTCCGCTGGGCTCTCCTGATATATCCTCTGGACTGTGAACAGTTACAAGGCCTTCACTGTTGCCACAGTCTGTCCTGGCAACTTTTTGTGTAATTTGTTTCTAATAGACCCCCTGGATTTTTGTTTTGGCAGCTACTTTTGACCTTCACTTACTTTTTCCAGCTGAACATTGCCGCAAGGGCCCCTCTGGGAATAAAGCGCTTAAAGCATTTAGCCAAAAGCCTGTTGGAACAGATGAGGCCAGTCTGGCATTTGTCTTTCAGACCTTGGTGGAGATCTGCATCACAGGGCCTGCCTTTGGCACCGCACCAGTGCGGCACTGCATGGCTGCTTCTCAGAGGAATGATGCTGAGTTTTGTTGTGAGGGAGGGTGCAGTCATGGCACATTTCATATTGTGTCACTGCTCTGTGAGCCTCTGCTACCTGTTATTAATTGCCCAGTTTACAAGAAGTTAAAAGATCAATGTGGGTGACTAAGTCTCATTAAATACCTGAATTTTTGTGATTGGTGTATGATAGTGTAAAGTGAATCTTATCAGGCTATATTACATTAAGAGTTTGGAATTTTGTTTGCTGTTCTCTAGAGCTACTGAAATGCCAGAAAAAATGCCACAATAATGTTATTCTACAGCCCATTGAACAAAAGGAAAGCAGCTACTGGAGTTATTTCCAAAGATTTGCATTGGGTTTGGGATTAATTCAATGTGTTTGTTTGTTTGTTTGTTTGTTTGTTCAGCTAACTGGCAAGCATCTGGCATGAAGAATAATGGATCCAAGAAAGGCTTCACTGATAACCGAAAGCCGCAAAGGTATAACATCCCTGTTAAATGCATGATGATAATGAACATGGATCAATAATGTAAACTTGATCTAATATAGTTCTGTCAAAAATCTTCCCCAGTAATTTTCCACGTAATTATTTCTATATTTTTGCACATCAGATTACCTGAATTTTGAGTGCTGACATTTTTCAATAGATATATTTAAACACATCCATGGCTCCCAAGAAATCTCACAGATATATTGAATAACACAATGTACTGCCTTTAGCAAGAATACCTGCAACCAAAAGCTTCCTGCAGTTATTGATCAGACACTCGCTGTATAACTCTATCCCTATTCACAGTGCAGTACTTCAACTCAATATTTATGGTATTAGCATGAGCTGCTTTATTCAGGACTCACCACAACATCAATGGTTCTGGGGTCTGACCTTGTTCTACTAATTCTTAAAGACAGGACAAGGTAAGGTAAGATTAGATAAGATAGAATGAGATAAGGATGAGAAGATGAATGGTAAAATTTTACTTAAAATCACTCTACTTCAGGGAACATGAATAATGTACTTGTACACGCTTACTTAATGCATTAATTTAACAGTAACTAAGTGTTAATTGCATCCTGATCCCGCGCTTGTTCATCATTAATCAATCATGACAGGTCATTCCATTCAGTATTCCATTCAAGCCCGATATTAAATAATAGGTTATCTAAAGGTATCTATAATGCATTATAGATAAGAGCTTCATAAGACATAATGCATAATAAACATGGCTATAATGTGTTACGCCATCCATCCATCCATTTTCCAAACCGCTTCTCCTACTGGGTCGCAGGGGTCCGGAGCCTATCCCGGAAGCAATGGGCACGAGGCAGGGAACAACCCTGGATGGGGGGCCAGCCCATCGCAGGGCACACTCACACACCATTCACTCACAATAATGTGTTATGCCTTTTATAAAAATTTATAGCCATGTTTAAAATTCTTTATGAATGCATTATAATGTGTCATGAATGTGTTTAAAAATTACTAAAAAGGTTGTAAGTAAAGTATTACCAGATGAACTTAATTAATCGGCGTATATAGGCAATATACTGTATGCAGATAGCCAAATAGAAGCCGGACTTTCTCATGCATTTCAGAACATTATATCATTTTCTGATCCATTTTTGCTTCAGATTCAACTTTATGTGTTTTCTGGAAAAACTTGAATTAATGTGAAAGTTCTTTCGTTTTACAGCATTTCTTTCGTTTGCTATGTGTCTGATTTTTCCATCCAAGGCCTGTTAGTTTGAACAATGAGCCTCAACCAATGTAGGAGTGACCTGCAGATGCCTTGAAGTGCCTTTTGACTTTGATGATTGTATACCTGGCTGCCAAGTAGATGCTATAAGGAGGCCACTTAGGGGAACGCTCACTTCTGGCAGAGCATCAGAGACGGGTCTGCATCCTTTTGCAGTCACTCCGACATCACGATTATCTGGTAGAACCAGCAGCTTCACTCTGACAGTGAAGGTCAAAGCTTCAGATGTATGTTGGACTTAGTTGGACCAAAGCAGACTTGACTGTTAAAAAAAACAAAAAACTGTTAATCCTAGTTACAGCTTTATGTTTAGTTACTAGTGGGAAAAATTCAAAAAACACATCAGCAAAAGCGAAAACACACCAGCAAACGTGAAAACGCACCAGCAAATTCAAAAACACACCAGCAAATTCAAAAACACACCAGCAAAAGCGAAAACACACTAGCAAATTGAAAAACACAGCAGCAAAAACGAAACACTACAACATTAACGGCACTGAAAACGGAAAGGTATGTAGCCACTGGTCATCACGTGCTTGTTACTGATTGGTCAGGGAGCCTGTCAATCAGTGTACTGGCACCTTACAGGGTAATA
>JABFEA020000038.1:23269284-23279339 GCA_019775915.2 Cyphomyrus plagiostoma
CATAAATATATGCATTCTCTTTTCCCGGAATGACAGATGAGCAGAGTCCTCTCTGAAGTACACGCATATTAATTTACAAGGGCGCCTCTGTAGGTGATGCATGGAATTGGGGAATCTCATTGCACGGCCATGACATCATAACCACTGTCCCATGAATACAGGGTCACACGGGCAGTGAAAAGTGCTTTGCAACCTACAGTAATTAAGTATGCGATCAGCTTGGAGCTTGGAAGGGACACCCGACAGACGGCCAGAGAGGCTGCTTTTCAGTGAGGTGCAGGGGTGTGGGGGCCGTCGCCTTCGCCAAGTCTGATGCAGAACTGGAAGCAGCCGAATAGGATGAAATTCCAGGGAAAACCAAACATACACAATTAAGAAATGGAATTATTCCTGCCCTGAGAGACAATTTCTGGAGTATTTCTCTTGAATGCATAAAATACCGAATTCTTTTTACTCCACTGAAAATAAATACAGTGGCAGATGCAGCATATAAATTACATTTGACTCTTGTTTTAGGGAACGATAAACAGTGATATTATCTTAACTTTTTAGAACATTACATATACTAAAAATGTGAAGGTTATAATTATACCTGTTTAATAAATGCAGCACTGTGTTACCGTGATTACTTATATCTGTCCTGTGTACTTCAGGACATTGTAAAATATTTAAAATACGTACATTTAACATTCTGCAGATTTATATGTAGAGGAAAGATCAGGCTGATTATGGCTAGATGAGAAGAACAGAGACCCACAGCCTCACCATGACTGCATTTAAACACTCAGAATGAATTCTGTCCTGTAGATTATCACAAATGCCTGCTATAGCTTTTTACTAACCCATCCCCTCAAATCTGTCATAAAAGGGGAGCTTTACCAAATGTTGTATATCACCTATATCCCCATAAACTGTCATCCGTCTGTATCACTTTGCACTGGTGGACCAAAAGCCTGCCGGCTTTAGCCACACAGATGGGCGATGATGAATAGCAGAGTGAGGGTCAGCAGACCAGCTCTAGTCTGGTGTCCACTGGCCGACTCCAAATCCGCTCCGTCGGCCCCCATCCGCGTGCTGCTCTTTCTACGGCCGCTCACCTTGTCTGGAGTCTCTGCTGGAGTGGAGAACAAGCAGAAATAAATCTCATGTTTGCTTTCGGAACCAAGGGGAATAGACTGCCTGCTATCTGATGGAACACATGAACCGTCACACGGTGATGTCAAGCTCTCCTCGCCAAACCACACAATGTGATCTCTGGGAGAATTCCCCCGCTTGGTGCCAGATATGCTCAGTATTTCTTTCTAAGGATGTTTTATGCGAGTTTTGTTTGTGTTGCATTTGCTCAGATTTAATAATTACCAGATGTTCCTTGCAGATCACATCCAACATTGTTTTGGCTTTTTGATACCATCAAAAAATGAGTTTATACTGGACCTTTGTAAAACAACAAACTGCCAGTGGCTTAAAAACACAAAACAATTTACAAAGGAACAGCTCCAAACCACACACAATGACACACTCTAATCAAGAATAAATTAAATGCAATGAAAAATATATTTGGTATAAAAACCATCTGTGGATAATTTTTAAAATTCCTATATAGGTACAATAGATGCATACAAAATATATTACAGTTGATCTCATAAATATAATGTTGGAATACCCATGTTAATTAAATTTATATCTCAGCAATGAGGAACATATTCATTGTACACATGCACTGGAACAATTCCTTCAGAATTTCATTTCTCTGGGGTGTCACGTGATACTGCTTTCTGAAAAATACTTGAGGGAAATGTTATTTCTACTGTAATACCAAGGCTTCTGCCAACCATAGTCACAGAGTTCTTGTTCCAGGAGACATTAATGATTATTTTTGCAATCTTTCCCTTCGCTACACTGTCACTAAAGTCAGAAGACTTTATGCAGTAATTTTTTCCCCTATGAACTTGAGCAATGAGCCATGCAGGGATTTAGTAATATATCTATATATGTTGCAATATACATTGCAAAATAATTTGATAAATGGGGAAAAAAACTTAAAGTATACAGCATAAAACATTTTGCTGCTGTTTACCATTGAGGTCATCTATAAACTGAGAACTACATAATTTTGTATTTATGCTTATTTAAAAAATAAACAGTGTTAATATTAATTCAAGCCAGATTCAGCTATTGGTTCTGTATTTGCAGAGCTAGACAAAGGTTCCATCATCAGTGCAAAACGATAAAAATGGCAAAAAGAAATGCATTTGCAATTCATCATATAAATATCCACAAAGGTGTGACAATGTGTGCAGACTTCATGTGTTCGGAATCTATTCTATTCTATTGATTCCATTCATAATCAAAGGTTTTCTTTTTCAAAGTGCACTCGCTTTAATATTTTCTACAGCAATCATAACAATTAGGTCCTTGGAGAAATGTGTCAGAGCGCATTCGAAAGAAGCTTAAAAACACATTAGGCCTCGCTGACGATTTTCCCTCATTTCCTGACTTCTCTCCTTGTTTCAGAGCAGACGGCCTACACGGGCCGATTGGCGTATATAAATCTGCGAGCCCGCAGTGATTGCTTCTCCACGGGACCCAAGTGCATTACAAGCAGACAGCATGGCACCGCTGTCCACTCAATCAGCCCCTGTTTGTCCACGTGCCCCCAAAAACAGTGCATTCAGGAGGTACAGGTCACAGAGGTTTCCCATTCATTTCAGTCTGTGGGGGGGGGAAAAAAAGTGTTTATATACTGTATATGTAAAAAGCAATTATGTATTGAGGATGTGTGTGCACACTCATGCACGTGCGCGTGCGCGCACACACACGCACACACACACACACACACACACACACACACCATCGCTGCTGTTTGAGAGGATTAACCTATTAAATGCAGCCTCTAAATCCGATTTCCTGACGAATCCTGGTTCTCCGATTCCCCACGTATCGCTTAGCATAATCAAAAGGATAATTGCATGTTGAAAAGATTTTTGACCAAAGCATACATAATTAGTGAGTCAATTTTTATGATAACTTGCATAACTGGTAATTTGTGCTACAGTTGTTTTGTCTGGAATTTACATAATATCCCAGAGGAAAAGAAAAACTATAGTGAGATCTCGGTTCATTTCTCCTAGATAAAAAGAATGCTACAACATCAGTTAGACTTATTACTTCGATAAAACTCATCTGGAAATTAAAATCTGATCCTAAGCTTTTCCTGATAACCTCCATAAATCAGATATATGTTACTTATATGCTGCAATATATTTAATGTAAACATTTTAACATTTTACAGTTTCAATGGGCCACTGTAGGAGAAATTATCCGTGTTATAACCTCAGTTTATTAAGCCTAAAATGAAATATACGATCTCTAATAAAAGGTCCATTCTTTACACCCAAAAAGAAATGTCTGTTAGGTAAAAACATAATATGAATGAATTCCCTGTTACTTTAGATATTATTATTATTGCTTTCAGTCTTCCTTAGTGCAAGACAAGAAAGGCAGTAATATTAGAACATAGTAATAATATGCAGATCCAGTTTACTGTTATGCAGGGGCACGATGCGGAAAATTCAGATTCATCTAACGTTGAAAATGTTAAACTGAACACAATAATTCACAACAGAGCTACGAGAACAATGAGAGATGTCAGGGCACTCAAGGACGCAAGGACTGAACACTTCTCCACTGGAGACTTCTGAACATCATGAAGCTCACATGAAAATGTTGCGAAACAATCTCTTATATAATGAGGATCACTAAATCCAGCATCAAAAACAAATGCGTACAAAAAAATGGGAAATAATAAAATGCAAATGTTTAGTTATTATTGTACATTAATGCTACATTATTCATACACCTAATACTTAATATATGCAATTAAATCTCATTTGTTGCTGAAGGAAGGTGGGGACAAGAGCTGTTCCATTACAATGTATAGAACCATAAGGACATCTCCAGCTATCAATGAAACATAATAAAAAAATACTGTAACATATTTAATACTATAAGGTAAAGTGATTGAAGCAGATCTAACATATAGAGCTCTTTGACCAGAAAGACCTTTCATTTGGGTCATGAATCATGAATGAAACAATTGTTTTATACATGCCCTTAAAAATGTTCAAGGTTTCCTATCACATTTCCGTTACTGATCTACAGCTTCATAATGTTCATGAGCTACAATGTGCCCCAAGACAAAATTGATTTTATATATATAAAATGTATCCTTTCATAATACGTATTCTTTTTCTGCTCCTATTGTATGCCATTCCCATTTTGGCACCACAACTCTATACACTATTTATTTAAAAGATTCAGAATGTTTCATAGTTCAAACTGAAACTCAATAGCTACGCTGTGAGCCAACGCCTGTGACTATTTTAAATTGTTTTGATTTTTTAAGCACCTGCCTCTGTGTCCCTTCACTTGCCAACTCTCCACAAATCTCTATTTTACAGTGAGTTTCCTTGATGGACCCTTATCGACAGCCTTTGAAACAAACAAACAAACAAACAAACAAATAAATCTGAATGCAATGCTGTATATCCTATCTGAGCTGAGCAGCATCCCCAAAGAAATTAATGTTTGTAACGTGAGCCCTGTTTCCAGGATATCAGTGTTCTGACATATCATACATTCAATTCCGAGAAGAGCACTGAAGAAAAGTTTCACAGATTTTTGATAGTGTGCTGAACTAGATAATTTATCCTGCTGACCTGAATTTCAAAGTCTAATTTTTGTGTCCTCCAGCACTAACAGGTATGTCATATTTACAGAAAGGATATTTGTGACGTTACCTTTGAAGTTGATTAAAAAAGCAAATGATGTTGGCTTTATTGTTGTACTGCCTATATACAGGTATACAGTGACAGGCCCAGGGCCGTAGTGCAACATACAAACAAGAAGGAATAAAAAGAATGGGAGTTCACAAGCATTTTTAAAAAGTGCAGAAAGACTGTGCAAGAGAAGGGGGTCTGAATTTAAGTCTGTGTGTGAACTCAGCCCGAGTGTGACATCATCAATAATAAATACTATGGCAGTAGACAACAGTAATGTAAATACACAGTATTTGGGCATCATAAATCAAAATATGATTTTGTTTTGCTTAACAAAAGATATACAGCATGTAAAACTAAAATTAAGTCTATTATTCCATTTCATATAGAAAGAAAGTCATCATGAAAATTCTGGATAAATTTCTACACCATGACACATTTTACAGTTCTGCCACTTCTGGTTCACGTTATATATCCTCTCTGTACACCTCACAATCAATATATTCAGCTTTCACCTGTCATAATGCTTCAAATCAAATCACCTGTGCGTTTCATGCCAATTCTGCACCTGAATGGAATTTGCCATGACATTCATTTTCTAAAGTAGGTCAAGTGAATAGATAGATAGATAGATAGATAGATAGATAGATAGATAGATAGATAGATAGATACCCTTTATTGTTCACCTTCTGATTGACCATGTTAAGCAGTTAGACGCTGGACAGATAGGTTAGTAAGGTATTTTTTTACAAACTTATTACAATTAGTAAATGTGATTGTAGGTGTTGTTTGTATGTGTTTAGTGTTTGAAGTAAGTATTGTATGTCTGTGCTTTTTATGTTAAAATCTAAGTTACAATCAATTTTTCCAATAGTTGTAAATGTGTCCTCAAAAAGCCAAAAAACATGATTCCTTTTAAGTAAGAATGTGATTGACCAAATACAAATGAATCAATTGCAAGCTTAAGTGGATCATTGACCCATTAAATTTGCAGGTCGAAAGTCTAGTCTAGCATTCGAAGCCATCAATGTAAGATGGCTGTATTGCACATTCAAAGCAAAATCTAGCTTGACCCAAATTAAGGAAAAAAAAATAGGACTCCACAGTTAAATAGATTTTTTATATCCTGGCAAGGTTAAAATGGTTTTATATTTCTAAGGTTCATTATGAAACGTGTGGCGCTGTTAATCATCTGCCGTCATCATGAACTCATCTCTGTAAACTTTGCTCAATTTCTATCTTTTGTTGAGCAATGACTGACAGGAAGCTTGCAGAAACGGAACGGAAGGCGATGAGCTACTAAAGATATTCACAGTGATGTAGATTGTTTATCCCCCAGATTCTTTTCTTTTGTCCTGCTTAGTCCTTGATTCCATTGCAGCAGATGTTTTTCATTTCATTGGAGGAAAGGTCTTTAAACAGGGAAGAAAAATCGAATTCGTTCACAGAATGTCCTACATAATTGTATTTGCAATTAAAAGAAAAGAAAATCAAAAGCAGCCAAGGGTATCTATTCATCACTGGAGATAACAGATCCACCATTTATTCTAACGGTCAGTTTTATTCACCACACAATACTCTGTCTAACTGTCGCAATATGGACAATGAGTTTCATGCTAACCACACCATCATAATCATTTTGTGCTTATCTGCAATTTTTCCTTTTCCGTACTGCCAGCAAGCAGTTAACGGAATAGTTACAGGGGCTATTCTTTATATTGCCACAGCAATGCCTGTCAGTTACAATGGCATCAGCAGGAGCATCAGTGAGACCAGTGTCTACTCCAATAAAATTATATTAGCCACAAGATTGTCTGCCAAGGAAAACCTGCTATCAGTTCAGGCCACCATGTTCGCCGCAAAATACAAATGAAATATACACGTATTGTATATTTAACAAAACTGGAACAAACATTTTGCAGATGTAAGAGAATTGTATTATCAAAAATATCGAAGCAACATCAAATTAAGGCAATATAAAACTACAATTACAGACATTGTCTGTCTTGTAGAAAACAACTAGCGAAGACAAATTAAAGAAGGGCCATGGATTTGGCATATTAATTTATGGGCAGGCCTATAGCCATGCAACAAAGTAATGGCTAAGTATATAACTGTATGGTGCTGCTATGGAACCAAATGTAAACGTAAATAAGCAAAATGGTGCTCTGAAGGGATGTACCATTCCAGCAGGCAGCCATTTTAACTTAATGTGTTTTCATAGAAGTGGCTTTGCCTTTTGTAGCTGCTCCATTAAAGGTTCATTGTAATGATTTAAGGTCAACAAAAACCACACTCAATCACACAAGCTTTAATACACAAAAACAAGGGAATCGAGCTGAGCAGGAACCTTAATCTAGGGACTGATTTCCATTCCAACTATACTTTCGTTTGGGACTGGATCAAATTAGAAGCCTAAATAGTTTGCAATCAAACAGCTCTCACAAAATATACACTGATCAGCCACAAAATTAAAACCACTGACAGGTGAAGAGAATAACATTATCTCATTACAATGGAACCTGTCAAGGGTGCCATTGTATATTAGGCATGTGAACAGACAGTTCTTGAATTTGAAGTACTGGAAGCAGGAAAAATGGGCAAGAATAAGGATCTGAGTGATCATGGACAAATTGTGATGGCTAGACGCGTTGGCCAGAGCATCTGTAAAATGACAGGTTTTGTGTGGTGTTCCCAGTATGCAGTAAGCAGTACCTACCAAAAATGGAAGGCCAACCGGTGAACTGGTGATGGGGACATGGGTTCAAGCACATTGAAATGTTCAGCTGAATGAATTATGAAAAACAAATGTCATAAGGTTTATTGTAGTGCTGGGCGATAAAACGTTGTCGATTTTTTTTATCGATAAAAAATGAGGACGATCACGATGACACACACAGACTACAAAAGTCGATCAACCAAGTTTGCTCCATTTTAGAGAATGCGCTGAGACAGACACCTAGATGGCCTATTGAGCAGAGGTTTACTGAACGCACAATAGCCAATCACCGACGATGGCGTAATTTTGCCCATCCTCCCTTAAAGAAGCAATGGGTGCGTTCGATTTATGCTTAGGTCTGTCTGCAGCTCACGTGACAAGAGTGTCTGGTTGCGGCTGCAGGGGTGGAGTATAAACTGACTGCAGCCAAGTCAGACAACTTCTAGTCCTCATAGTGTGCGAGACCTGACTGCAATGGCTGCACTGCAATGGTCAGACTGCAGGAGGTTGTAGATAAATCTATACAAATATCACCTGCATGCACATTACTTCTTTTGCAATAACCAACTCCTGATACAAACCGTGAGCAGTGAATAAAACTGTTGTGTATAATGGCTGTGTGTAAAAAGACAGCTGCCAGGAAAAAGATGAAATACATGTATTTCAAGGATTCAAAGTTATTATTGTCATGTACAGAGTACAATGAAATTCTTACTTGATTACCTTCTTCACAGACTGGACGATTAAACAAATAAAGCAGCGCAACATTACAGTAACTAACAATAAATAAACCACTAACCTATGTGTACTGTTAGAGGATTTATGTAATTTGTTTAAACTTTATTTTACCAGGTAAATGAACTGAAAACCGGTTCTCGCTGCTTTACGTGCTTTTCGAGAGAAATAGCAGATAGCGCATTGGAACTTCCTGGGATACAAACGTCATGCATGTTAATAAAATCTTCAGCCAATAAGGGCAAAGTTGTGTCGTCACGGAGGCGGTTCAAGTTTGTGCAGACATTTTGCACCGCCGGACAAAAGAATCTGACCATGATTTGGCATTTTTTTGAATGAGTGTTTTTTTGCTTGATTTAGTCACTTTTCTACCTCAGAATTTTAAAAAGTTTTTAAGAAACCAAGTATAGAGGAAGACACTTGTTGCAGTCAGTTCTGTCCTGCTTTATTTTATGTTTGCCCTCTCAAGGAAAGGATCAAGGATAAAGGAAAGTTTATTGTCATCCCATCACATTTGCATTAGGTGGAACGAAATTGCATTACACACAGTCCCGGTTACCCAGTAGAACAAGAGCGTAATAAACAGTAATAAATAATAAGGTAAATAAGAGAAAGTAACAAGAAGTAACGGTAGAGTAATAAAAAGTGCAAAAAAGAAGAAAACAAGAAAGTGCACCAACTTAACAGTGTGGGAGAGGTATGACATAATTATAATTATAGCAGCAAATTATAATTATAATTTAACATATTTACAATATTATACAGTTTTACATTGTTACATTATTATATGGTTTTGCTCATTTGAGTTATGTTTCCTTGAATACTTGAAAATCAATAACCTTTTATAATTTTAAGGGAATTTTGTATGTAAACAGTAAAATTTGTTGGAAAATAAATATTTGTTTACTAATATTGTTTATTTCAATGTATTCTGTTTGTCAGAATAGGGTTATTTTTATAATTATTGATATCGGTAAATACAGGAAAAAATATTGTGATAATTTTTTTTGCCATATCGCCCAGCTCCAGTTTATTGCAAGCTTTTTTAAAAAAGTCCAGAATACCGGGATTATACCAGGAAAATAAGAGAATACCGGGATTATACCAGGAAAATAAGAGAATACCGGGATTATACCAGGAAAATAAGAGAATCAATCCTTCCATCCATCCATCCATACCTCCATCCAAACATATTCCAAGACCATGGATGCTAGTTGCTTGTCAAAAAAGAAAAGATCTTGATATTGACAAGATCAGACATAAAGGACAAGCTTTCTGTTTGAATTCAAAATAGCATGTTGCACTGTGGAACACGTCACTGTAAATTGGCTTTTCAGAAAAGTGTCAAGTCTAAAGCTAAGCAACCTTATCATATACAAATTGACAGATAAGGAAAAGGATGCAGGCTGTGTCATACAGAAAATCCATCTTTCATTTTCCTCCTCTAAGAAAAGTGCAGAAATGGACGAGATTAAAGCACTGAATTAAAGCTCACTGAATTAAAAACTTCACTGAACTATTTCCAGCAGAGGTTTATGGAGCCCGAACTATCTTAACAAACAGCCAGAAAACTAAACAGCTACTGTCTGCTACCGTCTAATACTGCATGTTATATATATATATATATATACGGGCTGGTCTGAGTATTTCACAATCTGCTCAGTTACTGGGATTTTCACGCAAACCATTTCTAGGGTTTACAAAGAATGGTGTGAAAAGGGAAAAACATCCAGTATGCGGCAGTCTTGTGGGCGAAAATGCCTTGTTGATGCTAGAGGTCAGAGGAGAATGGGCCGACTGATTCAAGCTGATAGAAGAGCAAC
>JABFEA020000038.1:23286313-23296790 GCA_019775915.2 Cyphomyrus plagiostoma
ATCAGCAGGCCCACCATGTATCTCGCTAGTGCCCAGGGACAAAATGATTTCCAAGCCTGCACACCCCATCGCCGTTATGCTGCAATGTCTAATGATACAGTAAGTAACAATTGTGTGTGGATCAATTTTCAATTTTTCATATCAGCCTAGGGCAGGGAAATAGGGTAAAATATTTTCTGATAATTTTTTTCATATCAAATGAAATTGATAATTATCTCTAAGTCATAATTTTTCTTCAGTGCTCCATTTTTACTTAAAATACCCTTAAACTGGTTAAGAAAAAAGGTGACAACTGCAAACAAATCTAGCTTTAATAAATCATACAAAAGCCATACATAAATCATACATATAAATAAAACACGGACGATTGAATTCAGTGGCCTGCTGATTCTCCTGGCTGACCCCCGCAAGCGGCTTATTGAATCTGTCAGGGTTTGCTGAAAATCTTTGAGATCTTATTCCATGTTTATCACCTCTCCAGCGTCTCAGGTATGTTTAACAAAAATATGTTCAAAAATTAAACACGTGGCTGCTGCTTTTACTGTGCTGTAAAGGGCTGCTTTTGGAAAGACCACGAGTTTGTTTGACCAGCACTAAAAGATCAGAATGGACCGTTTTTTTTGTGCATTATTGGTTGCAACCAACGATGTCAAGGAAAATTAGGAAGATACAAAATAACAAGCTTTCATGTGACTCCCATATATTATCTTTCACAAATATGTATTTTTGACAGATCATGTCAGCAGATTATTTAAAGGTTGAAGGCCTTTTGGGGCCTGGAGTCAGCTGACACCCCATCACCGTCGGTGACTGTGCTGATTGGTTTTACCTCTGGCTCGTACTTTGATTAGCATATTATTGATGTTATTTTGTTTTAGTTCACTCTCGTTTCTCTCTCAGTAGTAAAACATAACTGAAATGGCCCACTTAAAGCCCCCTGCCCATGTCAGCAAAGGCCCCCCAGAGTAGTTAGTCTTCTACTAATTATTTGAAAAATTTGGCCTCAATGCGTTCCTAGTTATGCTTAAATAGTCTCTCCCAAAGGGTCCCTTAATCCACTCAGCCATACAACTTGCTCTGGTTGATTAAGTCTGTAATCCATTAACTAGCTTTAACAAGGTAGCTGAGATCTTCCCGATGTTATGTACTGTGCGAGGAGGATCTTGGAAGAACTCACCACAGATATGTACAGGCACAAAATGAAATGAAGAAAATATTTCAGCAATTCACAAAACTGCATTTTTCATACTGACAACACATCTGATTCTATGATTATGTTTGGCAGCATTTTACAGGGATTCCATTGATGAGCTAGCATACTGGGCCCATAGCAATTAAATATTCTTCAGATCATTTTGACCTTGCGTAATGCAAGTTCATAGCAAAAAGACAAGCGGAAAAAACAGTGCAGTGCAGTAATTCAAATATTAAATATAAAATATAAAAACAAATTCCAAGCATTTGCTATATTTATTAAAATATTTGTTTCTTATCATCAAAGGCATGGTTATTATAATCAGACACAGATGACTGTGGAACTGGAGAGGATTTGTATTTTCCAAATAAATGAGGGGGAAAAAACAAAACACTACTATCATGCTGAGAGGAGATGCTGTGTCTGTCACAGCTGACCCCCTCGTCTGCGATCGATGGCCCTGGGGTCAGATCCTAAATGTGAGATTAGGAGATGACACTGGGCACACAGACTGCATTAGCTCCCGAGCTGACAGAACGGCGACACGGCTGTATGCGCCATTGTAGAGCCTCAGACAAATTAATTAAAAGGCATATAGACGCAGGTTACAGGAAACATCCAGCGGAAGGCCTGCCCCTTGCCTGGGAATATCAATCCATTCAGTGGATTGAAGGAAAGTGCTATAAAAAGCATGTTTGGAATGGAGTTCAAATCGCGTTTCTGTCCCTGTAACTCCAACCTAAACAGACCTACAACAGAGAGACAACAGACACAACCAAGTTATTCTGCCCTGTTACACTGATTGCTGGCTTATCACAGACCTCCTCTGACAGATTTCTGTTCCAGGACGCAGTGCTAGTGAGCGAGGTGTCGATGTTCATTTAAAACCCAGCCCACAAGTTCACATACGTTCATGAAATGGGATAGACACAGCAGTTACTAATCTTATACCTTTTATATAATGTGGCAGTATTTCTGTAAACAAGTTAAATAAGTCGGCTTTGCTATTGGTTACACGATTTGGTTACATTTAAATTTCAAAGTCAGACGTGCAGGACACAGACACGGTCCTTACCACAGTAATTAATAAACAGGCTAGTTAACAGCAAGCGGATAAGGGGTATTGCTCAAACTCTCTCTTTGACTCTTTCAACACTGGTATTGATAACATGGATCCAAAGATGATTCTGACTATGCTTCTTGTTACAAAATAATTTAAATTTTTATCACCATATAATTAATTATTTTTATGGTATTTTTCAAGTTCTGTTTGTCTGACTAAATAAACTTTAAACACTAATCATAAATAAATTATGCAAATATAATATTTACTAGCATCGTTGTTAGACATGTTGTTCATTGTTCAATTTAAAATGAATATCCCGACCCAGGTCTCCAATCCAGAACAAAATAAAGAAAGCGAACAAGGTTTTCACAGAATGCTTTAACTCCGGACTCTGTCTTTCACTATTCCCATGAAAAACAGTTCCTTAAAACAAGAACACCAGATCGTCTTCTACAAATACATTTCTTTCAGTGCTGCAGGCCAATCAAGACACTATCACGTAATCACAACCAAGTGGGGAGGTGTTTTTCTCTCTCTCTCTCTTTTACAAGGACAGCACAAGGGTGTTCCAAAGTGAACGATTTAAGTCAGTACCAGTGCACTCTACGGATTCATTTGAAGAAAGTAGATACGGGCCTTAATATGATAATTAACTTGAATATGATGCTTAACTTGATCTTGAACTTCCTAGAAAACGTTTCAACAGCCACATTTAACAGCAAATTAAATTTGTTAATTTGGTGTTAAATTAGAATATGGTACATATGCACTATACCAGCAAATCCAGAGGACAGTATGCTTCCATTTTCAGTTGCATAGAATAATGACCCTGCTCTCCTCTCGGCAGAGTCACGCACAGCGGTGGCCAACATGTTGGCTGCCAGCTACGGGTAGCTGCGGGGATCCCGTCTCTGGTGAATGAACCGAATAGAGTTCTATAAAGGACTGCGAGTTAATAACAGCACATGCCAGGACTCTAATCTCCCAGTGACTTGCTGGGGGAGGGATCAATAGGCCAAGCTGAAGTCAGCACCTGTCACAGTCATATTCCCGGGGTGGGTCAAGGAAAAAACACACTGACGATTTAAGGAACTTTAATGTTTTAAATATTATACAACATTAAGGACTGTCTTCTGGGAAAGAAGAAAGTAACGGTCATTGGTTAGTGATTCAAAGCTGAGGTCGTACAACAAATATATCAGCAGTGGTTTAATACGTAGCCCTTAATGCTCAAACAATAAACAAATTTACGACAAATTTAATCTTTTATGTCAAACTGAAACGTTAAGAATAAATGTAAGGCTGTTGGAGAAACAAAGGAGAAGAAAGTATATGGAAATTTCCAGTATAGAGAGGTTTAATAAATATCACAGTGAAGTACATGGCAGTTTTATAAATCGCCTACTCTTTTTTGCACTCTTAAAAAAGAGAGTGGATATAGCAGCCTCATCCGTTTTCACTTTGAGATGCAAATACTTATACATAGGCATGCATGCACATGCGCGCATGCACACACACACACACACACACACACACACACACAGCGACCACTTTATTAGCTTCACGTAAACGTTGACAGCCTGCTCCGTGATTCAATACATAAAACACGCACACAGAGTCAACAGGTTCAGTTACTGTTCGACAAGGTTTTAAGTGGCAATATGCGTGATCTAAGCAACCCAGACGAGCTGTGATTATCAGGGCCAGACAGGGAGGCCCCAGCATCTATCCGGGGATTTTTATGCGCTACGGCGTGTAGAATACAGAGGATGGTGCAATAAATGAAAAAGATCCGGTCAGTAGAAGTTCTGAAGGTGAAGGCACCTTATTACTGAGAGCAGTCAGGAAGGAAAGGCCAGACTTATCAAAGCTAAAAGTCAGACTACAAGAGCAAAAAATACAGGATCCAAACTGTATAAGGTGACTTTCCAGCAGAATCCATGGCATGAAGGAATGAGGGGATTCTGAAGGCAAAAGAGACTCTAGCTCCAAGTATGGAGGGGTTGGAGGGGTACCTAATAACACAGCCTGGTCTTGCGTCAGACCAGGATAAGCGGACAGATGAAGGATGAATGGATATATCTATATAATCACTAAAACTCAAGCTGAACTGCAAAGTTATTTTAAATTATTAATTTTATGCATAAGGTTTGCTCAGTTGTACACAAGTATGCAAATAGTATGCTAAGTTGATTTCAGGTTACTTTAATTAATACAGTCAAATTAATATTACAATAATATGTAGTGGTTACAGAGAGTATTAGGAGACTTGCTTAATTTTGTAACAATGTGCCAAATGTGTTTCATAAAAAAAATAAATTGACAAGCAATGTTTAACATATCTGCACATATCTTCCACACAGACATTTTCTTTTTATTAAGTGTCATAATTTTCATTCAGTTCTGTTTTTGGCATTTTGCTGCTAATTACAGTTGTAGTCACTGGTTCCCAAAGGGACACTAAACACAAATGTTTGGTGTTTTATATTATTGCAAAGGTGTTACTAATTAAAAAGCCCCTAATTTGACTGCCTGTCACTGAACTTTTTAACTTTAATAGATCGTTTAGAACTATAACTTAGGTTGTAACTGTTTTAAAAACTACTGTTTGTTGCTAAAGTGATATATATTTTTGTTAATTAACAAATGAATAAAGAGTAAGGCTTAACAATAAATGCATGTTCATAATTCCTTTATAATGCATTCGTAGAACATTCATTGGACCTTCATAATGGATTCATAGAATACTCGCAAGCAGCATGTAAATATACCACAACATCCTAACATATCTTCGCAGTTTTAATATACGTTAATAACAAACATTATATGATAACAAACTATATTGAAGCTGTTGAGGTATGTTAGGATAAGGTATCCTTACATGCTGCCTATGTATGTTCTATGAATGCATTAGGAAGGTGAAGTTAATGTAAAGCATTACTGAGTAAAGTAATGATTTCTGTCACGAAATTTGGAATATTTTTAGTGAATCAAGCAAGCATGTGAATACTTTTTGTGAGCACTGTATACCCACACACAGTATAACATACAAGTTTAATTGCAGTGTGCATTGAAAAGTCATAATTCTTTAACAACACAGGAAAAAATGAGTGTGGAATTTATCCAGTGCAGTGCTTTGGAAATCTTTCATGTGATGTATCATACTGACAGGGCACCTCCCTCTCAGAGTCCCCCCTTCCTAGAGGAAACATGTGCTAATATCTCCTAGGAGAACCCTGCCTGCCTCCATTTGTGGGCCTCTTTCTGAGAATCCCTCTTCTGAGTCTGGATCACAACCCAGCTTGAGGCGTGAGGTGACCATTTGAGAAGAATGAAGAAGATTTATTTGTGTGCTGTTAACCATTTCAGCCAAGATTTGCATTCCTGGCAAACACAGCTAGGTCTTTATGCCAAAATGTACATAATTCTTTCTCTCTTAACATGCCATCTGAAACCCTTGAGGTGAAAGTGAAAACTAAGACAAAACAGACAATTGACACAAGTTTAAGTATTTAATGCTTTCTGTTTGCTGTGCAGCTGAAACATTCATCAGGCAATGCACAGTGGCAGTTTTTTAATAGTATGTCTGAAGAATTTATTGAAAGTGACACTTTGTGTTAGTTATCTAACTGTTGCCTGCAAACATTATTATATCCGTTTGCTAAGCCCCCTGTTTCAGAGCCTGTGGCGATAAGGTGTAGCTGAGATTCTTTTCACTGACACTGTATTAATAGACTGTTTTAGGTTGAGATCCCATGCCCTCCTGCTCTGCTCTTTCAGGCATATATGCTCAACAAAACCACCTGCTTATTAAAATGAATAAATGGATAATTTTTTCCCCCACATACACTGACCCATCCACCCCAGTCTGGTAGTCAGTGAAGATCAACATGCTACATTCAGAGAACTTACGACATACCTGTTGATGACACCTCCCTTTTGGGTGCCGTGTGCTTTCACACCCCAGGGAAACAGAAACCAACAGAGGTACTGCTCTAGAAGTTTCCATTGAATTATAAAGCAGTATGATTTGTTTTTACAGATTTTGAAACAAATTTAATCAACATGCAAACAGAGCTAATGTATAGATAATGGGCACACAAGTATAAATGTTTTGTTGTCAATGTGCTTTTGCCATTCTATTAAAATCAATAATAAAAACAAACAGAATTCTTCTAATTTAATAGCATCACATTTTTCCTCCTGATCGCTGTTCTCATGTTGAAAGGAGTTCTGAATAATTACAGTGAATGACATCAAAAATGAATTTTACCCTTCAACTTCAGCACTTAAGTCAATGAATAAATTAGTAGTTACTGTCCATTTTGCTCAGTCTCAATTAAACTTTTGGTGAGTTCAGAACTTACAAATCACTTTTCAGAAGCTATATTTTTAAATCTTGAAATGGGAAAACATCCATCCATCCATCCATCCATCCATCCATCCTCTCTATCAGTTTGCCCTATTGAGTGTTATGGGGGGGGTCCATAGCTATGGAAGCAATGGAAGGAACAACTCAGGATGGGACACCAAACAATCGCAGGGCACGTGCATGCATACACACACACACACACACACACACACACACACACACACACACACACACACAATGTCATGGGGAAAACATGCAAACTCCATTGCACCACTGTGCCCCCCTCTCAATAATATATATTAATATATTAAGTTTTATTTTTTAAATTGGGTGACAATACATGGGTAAAGCCAAAATTCACCAGAAGAACACATTTATAATGCATATAATATACCTTATAATGCATTATAACATACTTCTAACAACAATAACAACATAATTCATCTGGTCTCTCTCTAAAATATAGTCTTTATAGTCTTTAGTCAATAAGATCTGCTTTGATAAAAGATGACCTTAAATGACCGCTTAATCCAGATTAAATAGAATCAGAAATTCCTGATAAGCAACAGATGCAAAACAGCAATCCCACGAGAACATTGATGATTATACAGATACTGAAATGCTCTGAATGTGTTTTGGAAGCAAAATAACACATTGTGCTTAACATCCAAAGCTAAATACCAATCAAAAGTCTGCACACGTTTGCTTTATTCAGCCCATTGAACCACTGGGTCAAGACGATGAGAGACCAGTTATACAATCTTTTTTTAAGTATTCTATTTTATTTCTTCTAATATTTAACTTATTATTTTATAATATTGTGTAGGAAATCTGCAAACAATCTCATTCCAATAATAATAATAATAATAATAATAATAATAATAATAATAATAATAATAATAATAATAACTTTATTACTTTCACCAACATTTAAGACACACACTTTTCAATTTCCTGTAGGCTTACGTCTGTGCTATATAAAACAACTTCAAATTATCCCATGCCTTAAAAAAAATAATACGTTATATAAATAAACATGGAAGTTAGCAACAGCTTGAAAATTACCTTTTGACATTCAAACACAAATCAAGGGGAAAAAAACATTGGCTTGAGTCCAATCTCTCCGTGACTGACTGGCAAATGAGTGCTTAAGGGTTGGCTGGGAGAGACACCCCCAGCAACATCAGAAAGACTCGGGAAACAAGCGCCGTTAAAATAATAGCTGCTGATTTGACCCGATGTTTCATTGAACACTGCTCAGAACAGGCCCATTTGTTTTCTTCAGTAAACAGCTATGGTGAAATACCCTAGCAGGGACTATTGTCTCTACAGGGTAATGATGGAAGAAATGGCCTACGAATATGGCAAATAAGCAGGAGGGTGTGAAAATAAGCGGTGGGCTACAGCGTGAAGGACAAAAAAACGAGGCTCATCGATATCCAGTATGAAGGAGAGCAGAAATTTACTTCTAAGATAAATAAGAACATAAAACGTTATCAAAGGAACGTATAATAATCTTTTGGTGCAATCCTACTTAACCATATCCATACATCTTCTGACCACTTCTACAGTACTGGGTCATGGGAAGGAGAGCTGATGCCAGGTAGCTCAGGAAACAAGGAGCAGGAACAGCCTGGATGGTGATCAGAGGCAGCACAGGCTCACTGGAGTACCAGGAGAAAAGCCATGCAACATGGGGAGAATATCCAAACCATAAGCCTGGATTATTTACTACATAACAGCTAAACACGTGATCATGTGAAACCAGTTACCTGCTGAGCTGGTCTAGTAACCTCTTAAATAAAGGTATGCATTATGTATTTAATATTGGAAGTAAAAGGCATTTGTAGAAAAATGAAAAATCACAGAGGCGTATATGTGTATAGAGAGGGAGGAGAGACACGGAATCTCACAGGAACACTTCCCTTTGCAGGTTCCTAAGCGTCACCTTACTGCTGTGTTCATTAACTGACACCAGCATCATCAAACTGAAAATTAATTTTTAAACTGACTGAAAAGAGAATTTTCTACTCAATGGCATAAAAAATATATATCAAAAGATACGTTAAATTGAAAGTAATTAAAGTCAAACAGCAGTTCCTCTGAAACGAAGGAACAAAGTTAGAATATAGATTAACAATGTAAATCATTAATTCTCGTAAGAGGTGTTTAACACACAGAATAAAGGTTTTTCTCTGATGAATTTGAGCAGTAATATACCTGACCGGTGACACTTTTTTTTTATTCCTCCCTCTAAGCGATTTCCAATGTTACCCATTTATAATGTCACTTTTCTTTTTTTCTTTTTTTTTTTTTTTTTACTGGAGCAATTCAAGATATGTCAAGGTTACAACAGGATTCCACCGGGGATGCAAACCAGTATCTTACGGGCCATGTCCTTAAGTAGCAAGCTACGCACAACACTTACGGGTTAAAAAAAAAAAAAAAAAAAAGATGTAATATTAAAAAGTCATTCATGCAAAAAACATATTACTCAACCTCAGCCATGTAAAGAGTGCCGTCTGCCGCGACAAGATGAACCTCAGTTCTCAGGACATTTTCAAAGCAATTCTTGAGAGATGCTTCAGAGTCTTACATGTATCCTATTAGGCATGGATTATATTCCAAGGAAAATGAGCCATCTAAAGAGAAAGCAGACTCCGAGAGCGTTCTGTGCTAACAGCCTGACGTATCGTCAGCAGGAGGACGCTGGTAGCTCTGTTAGTCACACTGGTGACTTCCCAGATTTCATCACATATGTCAGAAAATCTCAGACTCTGAGTGACAACTGATTCTTTTGAATTATCGACGCAAGTTCTGAAAACTGCATTTGGTCATCGGCATCCTTTAACAGTGCACAATACCTGACCTACTTTGAGTAAGGAACAGATAATACACAAAGTTAATTTCAGATAACATTACACCAAGAACAAAGCAGAGTGAACCTACAATTGTGATCTAAGGTTTACCGCGCAAAGAATTAACTAATTTGTATGCGGGTTGATTAAACTTGTGGATAGAAACCTTAAAGCCTCAGGTTTTGATGGAAACACATCAAACACAGCTTGACCAATTAATTCCAATTAATTGCTTGGATATAATATTTACTGCATAAAAGCTAAACACATGATCATGTTACTCATTTTGATGCTTGTTTATTTGTCCTATTAGCACGACAAAAGAGAACCATACATATTTAGTATGCAGAGAGTTTACGATGAAAACGCACAGAAGATTATAAGGTTTTATTTATTATATTTTTCTGTCAGATTTTTTTTCAAGAATTGTGGTTTACATTCCTGAAACTTATCATGTTTCCCATTGAAACATCCAGCCCCAGAATAAACCTCGGCAGGGCATTCAGATGGTTCTGAAGCCTGTTTCGACGTAATTTAAAAGGCCACAATTGCATCCATTACTGAAGGAATGTGTTATATTTGTGGGACAACTCAATGTGTCCTCGGGGTTCCATGGATCTTGTAAAATGAACCAAAGAAGCACTGCTACATCTCAACTTTGCTCACAGAATCTACAGTAACAAGCCTGGCAAATGCTGTATATCAGATGGTCAACAAGCAATTCTTGCATGCATTAATTTTTCATAATTAAATGCAATTTTGGCTCAGTGCTAACGCGTGTCCCCTGACACTGCACCAACAAGATCCTTCATCACCCTCTCTTTTAAAAAATAAAATCAGCAACAAAAGAATCTATATACAGGTCCTCGTCGACTTACGACCAATCGACTTTACGAGCACGATCGCAGCTCGTATGTCTGGCAGCGCAAATGTTGCCCAGCTGGGCGTACGACAGTTTGCACACCAGTTCCCGGCAGCACTACCAT
>JABFEA020000038.1:23299777-23315037 GCA_019775915.2 Cyphomyrus plagiostoma
CCCCCAAAATGCCCCTGCGCCCCCCAGTTTGGGAACCACTGTGTTAGAGTAAAGCCTACAAACATATATCTTGTAATACATGATTATTATACATCACTTTAGGAAAATTGGATAGGTAAGAATTAAATAACATTAAACAAATTCCACATACTGGATACGTAATCATTCACATTATAAAATCCCAGCATAGTGGGAATCCATCCACAGCTCATGTATCATGCCTTCCTTAGAAATGTGCAAGCCTTCTTAACGGCTTATGTCAACAACAAACATCGTTCATTAGCATTATTTGTGGAGAATGCAAGGGATTCATTAGCAGAACATAAATATTCCTGAATGATTCACACAGGTCTCATGCAAAGGCTTTCACAGAACTTGTTACCAGAAGCTTAATACCCCCCAGCCCATTATAGATTTTTGTGAATACATATTGTTTTTTAATTTTAAATGCTAACAAATATTATTGTGCTGTTGATTTTATTTATCTAACTTCCAGGGAAAAAAAACCTCGTCTTGTAGAATGTCATCCATCACCCCAGTGATGCTTCAGTGCTTCCGTCTCTTACATTTGTATAATTGGTATTGGTTTGTTTTAGACACTGCAAGCCTTGCGTTTGCTGGGGAAGGTACTTGGGTACTGAGGCATCTTTCCTTCAGTCAAGCAGGCCTTAAATAAATAGTCAGTTTCAGTCAATCCGACACCCCCTATGGTGACTTTGCAGTCATTACTGTAATTTAGATTAAATCAAACATCTGCTTTGACCTCCTGCCTACAGACAGTACTGTCGATGTGTCCCGCGTAGAAATGGCTTGCATCCGCTTTAGCTTTCATTTGTGTCCTGGCTTCATGAATAAAGGTCTAACTGCCTCAGAATAATGAAGGCTCGCTTGCAAACGTGCTATACTCCCTGGATGAAACGCATGAGCAATGTTAAATCCTGCCCTTGGGATGACCTCTGCGGGCTAGATCGTGGTTGCGCTCCTGAGGCAGCCTCGATGACACCACAATGGATGTAGGTGTTATAATGTGAAGTATAAGCAGCTGACTGTGGGTCACATATTACAGTCGGGTCGATAGGAATTGTGAGAGCAAGATTTGTTGCTGGGGATCAATGCTGGGCTAATTTGAAAGAAGGGTGGTGCAGAATGGGAAAGTGGTGCTGATCGATAGCTATTAATTTCTCAGCATTTTCCCAAACAAGGGCATTTTATATTGTAAAAAAAGGGAATTTAGCATTTTCAATTAAGGGCTGAATACCACAGCAGGATGGCACAAAAAATGATGCCTGTCTTCAGCCGTCAATGGATATTTTCGGGCTGTCACAATAACCTTATAACAGACTCACACAATTAAATAGTAAAGTGAAAATGGCAGCACATGGCGGCTTCAGGCGGCTGACCAAGTCGGTGACCCATTTGAGGAGTAGAACGGGCCCAAACAAAGCCATTTCAGGACAAACTATGACTCAACAGAGCGTCGAGCAACGCAAGAAGTTAAGCTCTTAAGACCCTGTCATGGGGTAATTATGCCCGTCAAAGACACAGCCTGGCTGGGAGCGATTTAATTCCCAGTAGCCCAGTATCTTTAACAGACCAGTCTGTGGTCGGCCTGTGAAGGTAACGATGTCACACTTGATACCTGCTCGGCCTGATGTGCAAGGCTGTGGTCTTTTTTCCCTGCTCCAGGAGAGGAACTCTCTGACACGAGGTAACACATCTGAGATTCAAGATTCATGATTGTTTGACTGCAACCAGGTTGGTGGCATTTGGAGCCCGTCCAGCACAGAGCAGTCAAAGAAAGAGAGCCAGTGCAGAGACAGGATGCATTTCATTTTATGTCAATCATTTCACAAAAAAAGTATTCCAGGAGGATACCTGGTTATTCTCTGTTAGGGGATCTAAGTCTTTAAGAGCAAATGACATTTTAATTTGAAATATTAAAGGAGTAATTTTCCCTATTCCTGTATATACTGACAACCTCTTGGTAGGTGACAATGACTTCATAGCTGTCACATTACTATGCGCAGCAAATTAACTTCCACTCTGCTCTGTATCTGCAGTGTAGCTGATTGCATTTTCCTGTAACATCATTTAACTTTTAAAAACAGCCACTAATATTGAGCTCAATGCTGAGTTAATAATACCTTTATGATTACCACAAAAACTCAAGCTCAACGTTGAGATTATGAACAAACCTTTAACAATGCAACATATTCCTCTGTTAGATTACACTTGCATTTTTTTAAAATCATAATACAAATTATCTCCTGATTATGACTTTTTTTCTGAGGGTAATGAGACAAACCCAACAGACAGAGCAAAGCAGTTTTCACTTTGCAAATTACATTTTTCTACATACTCAACATTATTATGCAATTATGCACACTCCCCAGTTTCCTTAGAGCATGCTAATGAAATTATGTGCGATTGTTTATTCCAGGTATGGCAAAAAAAAGGATTACCGGCATAGAGTAAACTCACGACTATTCAGTAATTCAGAGTGTTTTACACTGATATTCTTTTATCCAATATTTGTTAATGTACGAGGTATGGAACTAACAACCTAACAAATCCGCTTTACACATATTTTATCACATGGCCAACACTTGCCTCAAAATTAGACGTTCACCTCTCTTTTTAATTCTGCGGAAGCAGAATTTGTACAATTATGATTAAGCTTTCAAAGCAGTGAAGAGAGGCAGCAACGTGGAGAAGGTCGGTGGAGCATACAGGTGTGAGGATTGTCACAGCACCTAGGAAATTCATGTGAGTGATGTATTGGATAAGACAAGGAATTCTCTGGCAGGCCGGGTGCAGCTGCGCCTAAGCAGAGGAATATTACTGTGTTTTTTTATTCTACTCCTTGCCATACCTTCGCTGTCTGTGTTCATAAAAAAACCGAAGAGCAGTTGTTTCCATGGTCACAGACCGTTCCTTTTAACCACAGACTGTTAATCAACCTTGTGTTTTCCCAAGGAATCTATGCATGAATAAGAATCGAACTGAAGTTTACTGTTATTACTTGGCACTGTCCTGAATTTCCCAAACCAGGGAATGACTTTGCTGAAAGAAATGCAGTGATATTTAGTTATTTGGCACCTCATAAGCAAACTCAGGGTTGATTTCACCGCCGAGAATCTTCAGCCTTGCAGAAAGCTGTAAGTCAGGCGAGAAGGTGGGACCCAAGTGCTTTCTGTATTACCGCCCTTCAGGAACACGAGCACCTGCTGTAACTAAGCACGCCTTGCATCTCCCTCAGCAAGCTTGACATAGGAGCTGTAGCACAGATAACGAAAGAGGGAAAAAATAAAATAAATAACACATGGAATCTATTATTTCATAAGGCCCCGGCAGTCAGAGGCCGTTACTGCTTATCAAGGTTTCTGCCATGCAGCCGTCGACATCCGTCGGCATGTGGCGGTCATGGAAGCTGCAGAGGCCGAAGCCTGCGGCCAGCGGGCCGGGCTCACGGCTGCGTGTCACACGATGCCAGACAGACCGCATTCCACTCCGTGTGGATTCAGTACAGTAAGCTGCAGCTTGGGGCTTCGGCGATATCTTGACGCTGCATCCCTATGGGAGTTTGATGCCTATTGCTAAGGCTTAACTCTGCAGTGTCGGAACGGAAGCAAGGTCATTCCAACTGTTTGTAATCCTCCAGAAAAAAGCAGCATATTTTATACTTTTACTTCATTTTGGTAGTCAATAACCTTACACAATATAATAAACTTAAACATTTCAATACATATATGATGCAAGGTTTTGCAACTACAGACACAACTGGGAGTTTTCTAATTCAGGAACTGACACCAGTGCGGATTCTGAAGGGTCCTTGGACATTTTGATCAAAATGCAATTTTTACCACGAACATGGTATTTAAAAAAATGCAGCCTACATATTTTTTTTCTCCGCAATCAAAACATTTTGCGCAGGAACACAGACACGTCCTGTCAGGGACACATCCGTCCATGTATGGGCAGGTTGACAATCCTCGTTCTAATTCATACTTACCATTCCACATGATTAAGGTAGCTGCTATGCTCAGCAGCTTGAGGGCGCTGTTTTTCATTTTCCAAATAGCGACTGATGGATTTATCCAGCTTGCTTGTCGACTCATGAACATTTCTAAACGGAAACATAAGTATCTCTGCCAACATGGCAAGGTACCCATAGCCTAGGGAAACCAAGAACGGGATTTCTGTTTCTCAGTACATCTTCAGGACAAGCTTGGCTCAATAAGTGCTGCTGTGAATGCAGAGCGTGTTACAGCACCCCAATCAGGTGTGCCTTTAAGCAGCCTGCAGAAGTGGGAAAAACACTCATTGTGTTTCACAAAACAGCTTCTTCTTGGTCACACAATGGATTCTGAGTCTTAGGCTGCATAAAATTCCTCCTCATCCTGCTAAGAGCTTTTTTTATTATTATTATTCTTCCCACACGCATTTGTGCACTTTGAATTCATGCATTTTTACACTTCATTATCTACCACTATTCAATGTAGCATATACAACCTGCATAAAAATTTGAAGCCACGGCTAAAATTATCCAACACTTGCTTCATCAATAGAGACAGATGAAAATCCTTTGCCCAAACTAGACTAGACGATGCGTAGTTCAAGACAGGGTCACAGGGGAACCTAGCTGGCATATCCTTCTCAACATCTTCTGACAATTTTAGTGTGATGTACGTGTAAGAATGTCTCCACATGAGTATAACTTTGACAGGTTTGACTTTGAAATGCGCAGATGTAAGATGACTATGATGCTTATGAAGGGCGACGCCTGCCTAAGAAAACACAGCTGGGGGCTGGAAACCTGTAATGTCTCAAGGACAACATGGTGTCACACTGGCTCGCTCCTCAGGCTCGCGCTTCTGAGGCCTGGGTCTCGCCGCTGCCTGCTCGGCTCTGAGTGTCTATGGAGTTTGCCTGTTCTCCCCGTGTTCATGTGTGCTTCCTCCCACAGTCCAGATATGTGGACTTAGATGAATCGGCGTCTCTAAATCGCCCTCATTGTGTATGTGTGCAGTATGAGCAACTAGCAGGCTGCCCAGTGGGTGCCTTCAGAAGGGAGTTCAGTAAGAAGTAAGAAATGAGGGCACTATTTCGATAGTGACCTTATACAGTTCCTGTTATAATAATACAGAAATCAGATATGGGGGACGGGGGAGGCAAACAAACAGAGAAATATTACATTTCTTACATTTTGTGAGGTTCCTAAAAGCAATGCGTTTGTGAGACTCTTAGTGTCTTTTATGCACATGAAATGAAAAAGTTTCGCAGTACGTGATTGTGCGACGATAATTAAACAGCAGGTGAAAATAGATTATGTAGAAACAGGCACTTATGCAGCATAGCTCTCCCCATTTATCCAGATCAGCATAATTTCCTCGCCATTTACTCGCAACACAATGAATGCAGTAGTTTCTGCTGCCATGATGTATCTTTATAGCCTGAAAATTACAATGAAAGAAAATAACACATATTAAAACTTAAGAAGTCTAAGATTGGCCTATTATTGGCAAAAATATGCTGCTATATATCCACATATGTACTACGATAGACGTGTGCTATGTACAGTACTGTGCAAAAGTCTTAGTCAAGGTGCCTAGAGTGTTTATCTGGGTAGTAATGCACATTTTCTCATAAAAACACCCACTTTAACATTAGAGTTGCTAATAGTAAAGAAAGGTCACTTGGTATCTTGTTGGATGACGAGATGAACGCAGCTTTGGTTCCTAAACTTCTCTTCAGGGACGCCCCAACCATTCCATGTGTCACCACCAACTCACCTAATTAATTACCTCAATTAGATCAACACCTCAATGAGGTATTAATTAGACAACAAGGTGTGCTAGTGGCCAAGTCAAACAATACTTGGGTATACTGGATGGTTGCTGGGTTGACTTTAAGTGAGGTTTGGAAACAGCCAAGCTAACACACTTTGACAGAAAAAAAAATCATAGCTTTACACCAACATGAAGATTGTTTCAACATTATTTTCTTTGATTGCCTAAGACTTGAACAGTACGGTATGAGTGTCCATTATATATAGGTTGAGTCAACTTTAATAGTTTATGTTTAATCTTAAGATATCCATTGGCAACCATAAAATGTATGTAATTCAACACAATTTCTAATGAGAAGACCTTGTAATTTCAAGCAAGTGTAAACCTATGCAATCTGAAATGTAGAACTTGAATAATTGAGCCATCGGGTTATACGTGAGATTGGGATATGTCAATAAAACTCAAAGGCACAAAACAAAAATGCTTTTTTCTAAAGCTGCTTTTAAATCCTAAAGGAATAATACAAACAAATAGATACTCAGCTGCACTGGGCAATTATCAACTGTTGCATGTAAGATAAGCAGATAAACAGAAAACTTCTGCTAGATAAGGCAAGGTTTTTTTTTTAAAAAAAAAAGTTCTAGCAAGACAACAAAGGCGTAATTATGTGCGGAGCGTGGACCCACACGCAGGCTCCTCACTGTGTGACAGGAAATCATTCGACCCGAGCATTTCTAAAGGTCACCGGGAGCGCGGGCGGGATCTCCTCTCTCCCACTGGCGAGTCTCAGGCGGCAAACAGACGCTGTCTCCCCCGATTTCTGTGTCCCCTGACAGCACAGCAGACAAGGATATTTGGGAGGCCAGGCAGGAAGTCAGGATCGCATGAATGAGTTTTCCTTCAGCAGGCACCCCGAAATGGCTGTCAAAAGACTCATTTTCTACAAACCGGTCCGGACACTGCTCAATTCTAACCATTTAGCGTTTCAAAAATAGAAGATGTGATACTGTTTAACTGGATGTATCATGGCTGTGTTCAACTGGTACAGCTGGATTTTTCAACTTAACTCCAAAGCACAACAAAAAAGTAGCATAATCATGCTACTATTACTGGTACTACTGTCCAACAACTATTACTCCCACTTCTTCATGGAGCCGTATAAAGTTTAATGTGGCACTATTTTAGAATTAGGCCTGACTGTTGTAGTTTTGCAAAGTACAAAAATGTTTTTTATGTATTGCAAATATTCAAGTTTCAAATTTAATTGTCACACACTATAAATATCAAAGTCGCTTTTGGGGTAAGAGAATAAACATAGAGTAGAGCAGGATGATTTACTGGGCCATTGATACATTTATTTGAAGGAGCCCATACCACTTACCCTTCAGCCCTTGTTTTCACTCTGTTGATTACATAAATACTGAAGGTTAACAATGTGGAGCTGTCATCTTATTTTAAAGGTGCCTTTAAAGTTTGCCACATTAAAAAAAAAACAAGCAAGCTGAGTGCTGTTCTACCCCTAGAGCTGGAATGGAAACACATGTGGGTGGGTTGGGAAGCAAACGCTGCCCTTGATTAAAACAGGAATCTCAGGAAAGAGACACTCTTTGTGGATACAGTTCTGAGAGTGTGGGGCCACAGGGACCTTGAGTGTAAGATGCTTCAGACCTATAGCCTGGTAATGACACTGATCTGACACTCATCCATTTCGGAATTTCCGTCAGCAGCAACACTTCTGTGCAGCGTGAACTTCTGACAGCAGGCAATATAAATGAAAATCTCATTGCAAAAAAGGCTAAGTTAAAAAAAAGGGGGAAAGAAACTTCTTAAAAGTCATTCTTGATAACTTCCGAAGAAACCAGAGATATTCATACTACTGAAACATTAATGAAAGAACACTTTTAAATGTGGAAACATTGAAAAAGTGGACAAGGGATCACTTTGGAATTGAGGCCTGAGAATCTAGCATGATCATATTTACTCGGACCATATGTCAAAACCCAAAAGCACAGCGTCCTAGAGGAAATTGGCAACCATACCAACAGACAAGATGTCAACATTCTTTACATGACAAAACCTGAGCTGATTCCTGATTAAAAAAAAAGATGGATGTGGAGGGAGAAGGATTTTACTCAAACTGCCTCCCAGAAGATGAACTATCTCTAAATTAATGACGTTTAAAAATGACACCGAGACTCGTCAGTTTGACGTGTTTTGATATTGCACAGAACACGTCCTCATTTCTGACAGTTTGCTAAACAGCCTCCAATCTATTGTTCCTACAGCAATCAATATAACACTGCATTTCAGCACCCAATGGCAATGTTATGCCAAGAAATCAAATAAGATCAAATTAACCATTAATCTCTTGCTTGTTCCTAGACCACTGGGTGTATCTGTAATGTGGAAAAAAATTGCATGTATACAAACTTATCGCTTTCAAGAATTCCTTCTTATTCACAAAAACCTGGCAGCCTACATTTGAACAAGCACCATCATTGTAACCCTAATGGATATTTGTGGATGTTTTTCTTAATACAATTCTACTCTGCAACTTAAAAGATAAAACAGAACAAAATAGATCCACACGAGGAAGGACACTATTGTATATGTGTATTATACACAGCGTATGCTAATTTAGTTGTTTTATGTTGTTGTGATTCATCAGTATTCAGGAAGTCTTATGTAAATCTACATCTGTATTCCGTTAGAGGTTAGATATTTTAAAAAAGCAATTTTCACTCTTCCTAAAATGCTGCGGAGACTGATTTATTCAAACTAACAGTCTTTAGTACACAGACAAAAATGTGTCATGGTGAGATACTGTTATTCATTCTGACGAATGAATTGATGAAAACAAACAATAACAGCGACTCCGAACCCAATTAGCATGCTGAGCTGGAGCTGAAGTCTGATCGCGTTTAAAATTCCAGGATACGAGACACAGTGAGGTGAAAGCAATCACGCCATTGTTTGAAGCATCGATCAAAAAGGTTAAGCAGAAGTGCTGCCAGATCTGTGGATATTGCTAGAAAATACAGCTACGGGATGAAAAATCAGGAATGAGATCAACTCAGATCAAAGAGCAACCATGTTCTGAAGGAATCATGCGGTAATGTTTGGTCCCTTAAAAACGTCACTGTACTTTAGTGTACTATACCGAGATAAAAACTGAGTACTCTTACTACTACTTCTACTACAACTCTTACTAGCAGTACTGATATTGCCACTTGCAATAATACCAAAGGTGACAGAGATGAAAGATACCTAGCATACTTTGATATGCAATGTAGAGCAAAAGATGAAACCAAAAACAACTGACACACCAAACAAAAGTTAAAACAACCATGACAAAAATACACAAAATACACCCCGGTTCCCATTGGGAGAAGGGTGCGATTTGATCATGCTAAGACAAATTATACCAGATGTTATATCTGAACAGAGTAAATAACAGGTGTTTATTCATCTCTGCAATGGAATCCAATTCAATCCAAGTCAATTTACCCTCCTGTGTTTATAGTGAGTAAAACACTTTTAAATGTCTGGTGACGTAAAAGTTTCTTTGCACTGATTTTCATCGAATCTATGAATCAGCAGAAAGGTCACTGTCACTGATGACAAGATGGAATGGTTTCCATAAAGAGAAGGTGGGCTCCTTCTGCTTGGCGTCAGACCACAGAAGTGGCCCTTTGTCGTGACTCGGCTCCAAGGGTAGATAAAGCTACACAATGTCACTGATCTGTACAATAGTGTGGAGGAGAACCCCCCTCCGGCACTGACTCACGATCATGAACAAATGGAATCTGTTATACAACACAGGTGGTTCTTTGGACAGAAGACTGCTATTGACAATAAGCTCAGTGCCTTTGCAGACACAGCTGCCACCTTAGGGTGTCACACATCCACCATAGCTTTAATGCACAATATTCCTCCACGATACGGGGAAACTCTGTGATACGGGCAGGGGTGGCGGCCAAAGGAAGCTTCAATGTGTGTGGCCCAAGACCTCCGCGAATCCACTCAAGAGGATGCAGGCTGCTTCAGATGATGATCAGGTCCTGATGGGGTTTTTAGCCAGCCCAGGATATTGATTGTGCCCGATATTAACAGGAGACTGAGGCATGCCTGCAATTGGACTGATTAAAAATGGTCTGCAGTGATGTGTACTTGCCCTTTTCATGGTTCATTACCAAAATGAGGCGTCCTGCTGCATGCAAGCTGCAGCTCATTAACCCGGGTCCTATGGTACTGATGGGGATGCTGACTGTGTCTCAGACAGCATATAAACGGCACGCGGGCCTTTTGCGCAGCCCCCAATGACACCGGGTATGCCTGCTATTTGTACCCCTTTAAGAAATATTTCTGTTCTCATTAATCTATATTGCTATTTTGTGTTTCTGATTTTTGGTTAGTGAATGTCTGTATTCTGTGCATCAAACAGAGTAGATAAAAATAACATTTATTATATAAACACAATAGGCTTTGGACAGGCTCCCGATCTCTGCGACCCTCATTCCAGCAAGCAGGTATGGAAAATTAATGGAAGGATAATAAATATTCATCATACAACATACATCACATTAACAGAACTTTTCAGATCGAACAATACCTCAGTGACAGAGATGTTATGCGCGATAACCGACTGCAGCCTATATTCATATGATTAATAACTATTTTTATTAAAGCCGTAGTCAGAAAAGTCAGAAAAGCCAGGGGCAGCAAGGGCTAAACGGAAAACTGTATTTATTAAAAAATGCAACTTAAAATGATCACGACGCAACTAGACTGTGGCATATAAAGAATAAGAGAAGTGTGAAAATTAACTAGATAAGTCACATTCATTATTTCCAGATTTGCAGATCACCCTGAAATTGTGACACCTTCCGAAATTCCAAATTAAAACATGGGTCAAAGTGCGAAAGAGAAGCAAAAGCAATGAAAGGGCAAAATTACACCATTTAGTCTACTGTCTGAATACAATTAGGGAGTGAGACCACTGTATCAGAGGTGACAGAAGAAATCAGATTCCTCATAACTCAGGGCTCTGCAGTTACTGACAGTATTAACACATAATGGATAAAATTGGCAGCAGAGAAATAAATTAATAAAACAAATAAAATAAAAATCTGTAAGCAAAGGATGTCAGTTGGGATTTGAATTGAAATTTTATCGGTTTAATTTGAAACAGTCGCTGATGGTTTTGTACTGATCTTATTTTGTTTTATCCTCTCATTGCCTGCTAAGTGCATGTGAGAGGTTTACATTCTCTGATTTTAGTTTGTTCCATAACAGTCGGGCAGACTGACAAAAGGGGGATCGCTCAGGACTTTTTAAAGAACATTTTCTCATCACTTTTCTCTCATCACCTCAGAACTGCCGCCAAAGTGTGAATAACGTTGTCCGGCCTACTGAGCCTTCTGTCGAATAAAGCTCATTTGTAAGGAAGTGATTAAATATACATTTTCTGATTTCTAATTTCTGCAGATCATGCATAATAATGCAGCGTATTACAGATACCGCACCAGATACACAAATGCATTAAGGCCTGTGCACTCAGAAGATCGTTTTCTAATGTCTTGGGGTTAGCGTTTAATATAATGCGTTAGACACGTAAAGGGTAATGAATCAATATACGTCATGTATGTATTTCAGGGAAATTTAAAAAGGGGAATTTAATTGCAAAGTGCTACTTTGTTACATTTATATGAATTAATGTCTAAACAAGATCACCAGGCGTTCCCTCAATGCCTATGTGTAACCTTGGAAAATACCACCCTGCATCCAACAGCCTGATTTACCGCCCCGTCGCACAGCTAATATCACGACCATTTCAGCTTCATTTTTCCAGCACGAGTGATAACCGGCCTGGGCAACTACAAGCAAGCCTACACCTTATGGAAAAGTCCAAATGTCCAAATCCTCACTGACGAGTGACACCGTAAATCCTGCCGCTGGATAACCACAATAGCAAGATCCAATAAAATACAGCTCACTGAAACTCCCATGCAATTTACAGTATATCTATAGGGCTTATCAGCACAGGACAACTAGAGAAAACCAACCGGCTTCTGGAAACTCTTTAAATACTAACAAGGCAATTCATCGATATTATTACATTTTCTTTTTAGCCATGTTCTTACATGAAACGAGATGGAATAATTTCAAGCACAACAATACCATGAATCTAATACTTTCACAGAAAATAATCCTGGTGTTCTCCAACGTGATAAATATTTGACCGGAATTGAATTGAATTTCCCTTTTAAAAAAAAAATCAAATAAGACACCATATCCCACCCATCGTCTATAAACAAAAAATAAAAAATATAACTGTATAGATTAACCAAATAAAGTCCCATTTCAAAATGAGGAGATGGCAAAAAAAATACCTTTGCACTAAACTGATATATCTAATGGAGAAGCTGGTTTTCATGCATAACACCACAGGACTTCAATAGGCTACAACTGGGCTGAAGAAAACACCCTGAACTGACTATTGCATTTACTTAGTGATTCTCAGGGGGAGATTTTTCAGTTTTATCATCTGAAGCTGACACAACAGAAATACAGGCTATGAAATGAAAATATTCCTTAATACACTGATAAACAGTGAACCTAAATCAAAACATGACACAACCCTTATAACATGTAAAAAAAAGCATAATTTCCATAACTCATACATCTAAGCTGACCCTGTTTTTCTAATCCGTAATTTTTTGTATGGACTTAAAGTTAAATGCAGTCTGGGATTTATAGTATTTAGACCAAATGACCTAAAAAGAGTTCGCTTGACAAATTTCCTTGGACTTTTGATACCACACACATGCCGCTATTTAAAATACATGATCATGAAGAAAAACTTACTGCAGGCTATGTAAATCTGAGGTCAAAAGAACACTTACATTTGTGTAATTAATACTACCCACATGCCCCCACACATAACAGCGGAAGCTAATTATATCATCCTTAATAGTAATTGAAACACAGTCTACGTACAATACCTTCATAAAGTAGCTTACCGGATTGACTACAATGTTCCAATTTAAAACAACAGAAATAACTACAGTATTTTGAAATAATGGCTGCCTACTGACCATAAAAACCATCCAAACATCTTCAAATGTTTTTCAGAGACTGAAGTTTATAAATATTATCAACAACTGATAGATAGATAGAGAGATAGATAGATAGATAGATAGATAGATAGATAGATAGATAGACAGAATTTAAATTGAATGTATTATTAATATGCAATATCAATGTGAAAAGGCACTCCTTTATACAGCTAATGAATGGCTTTCTTCAAACTGCTGTACTGCAAAGGCTCTGTAACAGCATGTACTACCACAATCTTCGGGAATGACACAGATGCAGTTGAGATGGTTATAGATAATTATTTGCAGTATTTTTTTCCGTTTCTAATGGCCAAATAACATCTGAAATTCAAATTAATGCTCTTTAATTACAGACACGGTGGATTGCACATATTTGATCTACATATTGTGGGTTCTATGGGAAAAGGTTGACAGAAATGGAATTCAAGACAGTCACCCAAAGACCTTCGAGAAATATCGTGTCAAACAGATTCTCGCAGGATGCTTCCTACTTACATATATTCAAGCTGTGAACTTAGCAAGAACAGTATTCTGCAGTGGTTTGACTACGGGCATTTCCTAGTTTTAGTTACACAGGGCTCACAGAAAATCTTGGGACGCTTGCTTAATTCAGTAAAAATATTGCAGATGTATTGGTTTCATAACGAAATAATTATCTTTTGTTTAGAAAAAGCCCAAATTATAGTTCTAAAGGAGCTGTTCCGAGTTAAAAATTCCATGGACAGGCAGTCTCACTGGGAGCTTTTTAATTAGTAACACCTTTGCAACAACATAAAACGCCAAACATTTGTGTTTAGTATCACTTTGGGAGCCAGTGACTACAATTGCAATTAATAGCAAAATGGCAAGAACAGAACTGTCAGTCAAAAAATTATGACACTTAAAAAGAAAATATCTGTGCAGAAGATATGTGCAGATATATTAAAAATAGCTTGTCAATGAACTTTTATCAAAAAATAAATTTGCAACATTGTTACAGAGTTCAGCAAGCGCCCAAAGACCTGTGACACTGTCTATTTAATTTTATTATTTATTAATTGTATTATTAATTATTTTATTAATTATTGTATTTAATTCCTATCACCATATGTCACGCAGCAAATTCCTGGCATGTTCTTCAGAACATACATGAATCAGAACAAAAACAAGGAATCCCTACTAATGCTGCTCTATTTCCTTTGTGTTGCACACATATGGTGCTTCAGTCTGGCATGCAGACAGACTTAAGCATCAGAGAGCAGGGACAGGCTAATGGATGGACCTTTACAAAAGCAGCTCAGTGATCAGGCCAAGCTTACCACTCACTGCGGAATTCTATAATCTGTGAACCTGTTGGATTTCTTGATAAGGGATTTAATCAGTCTACACAGGAGCTGGTGCAAAAACTAGAGGACTTTCAAAGCACTCAGGGTTTATCCGCTGGAAAATATTCAGGAATTCATTCCATTCTTTTTATGTGTCTTTACTAACTGTGATATACCTTAAACCCTTGGAGCCAATCGCATGAGATCATATGTAAAAATAAATAGCCCTTCAGTTTTAGAACGCTCTTAGTCTTTCAGAACTGACACGCAGAAGAAAGGTTTTCATCTTAATGGTATTCTGTAAGAACGCCGGGCATCGCTAGAGCTCATCTTGTGAGAATACTCACCTTCAAACTTCATTATTCTGTTCACTGGTGATGAATTACCAGGAAATCGCATAACTCAATCTCCTCCAGAGACTGCCTATTAATTAATAAGAGCTTGGTTAAAGAAAGGGGCCGTGTCAACTTCCTCTCATTGTATCCCGTTGCAAGGAATCGATTTCCCTCATTTTAACAGCCAGACTGTCTTGAGAACGACTCTTACTTTCTCAAGCCCAAACGAATCACGCTGCCGCAGCCGGGTGAGGCAAAGGCTGAACTTGTCAAAAGTTTAGGATGAATAACCTGAGTCTCATCTGTCTGCCTTTCAAAAAGCGCCATTCCAGCCAGTTTCCGCCGGTTGTCTGGTGCAACCATCCCCGGATTGTTCCTTTTCAGATCTGTTTTGTTCTTTGACAATATGGTGGTCCGATAACGCCCTGTGTTCTGGCTCTTAATGGAAATGAAAGCCCATCTCAAGAGGGTTTAAATCCCTACGCTGGAAAAATGACACTGGGAACCGTTTTGGGGAAGCCCAGGCCTTATCTAGCTTATGTTTTCTGAGTAGATTGTTCAGCATGGTGACCCTTGAGCTGAAAAGTACGCTTATAGAATGCAAAGCCTTACTGCAACCACTGACATGATCCCTATTACCAACAAACACATTTAAGCTGGGACATGCAGGTCAAAACTCATTACAACTTTCCTTATTGCTGATTATAGGCATAT
>JABFEA020000038.1:23317158-23336510 GCA_019775915.2 Cyphomyrus plagiostoma
GTAAAGCCTAAGTTCAAAATACTGAATTGATTTCATACCTTATTTAGCTGTGCATATACACACACATACACACACAGATATATATATATATATATATATATATATATATATATAAAATCCACACCCACCCACCCACATCACCAAGCCCACGCGCAGACAGTCACATCTCAAAGCCCCACCAGAGAGAGCTGCCCACTTACGCTCAGCGACTTGCATCGGCTTCCCCGCCTCACCGTGGCCCGATGCACCACAGCCGTCCTCATCATCGCAATCGCCACTGGAGAGCAGGTCTGCTTCCCCGCTGCCCTTCTCAATCACGTCCAACATGCCACTCGCCAGAATGGCTTTCCTCTGGAGCAGCTGAGGAGGCAGATGGACATTACTGACAGCATATCGATCCGGCCGTACCTACTACTACACTCGGCTTAAATACATGAAATACACAGTTCAGTCATTTTAAATTCAATACACGGCACAATGTGCTGAAAGGGAAAAATTCATAAAAAGGCTTCTTACATCACTTGACTTGAAGTTCATTACCACAGTATATCTGCTTGGTTACTTTTCAATAGTAACTTTTATCGTCTATGTGTTTCTTTGGGGTCTTGGGGGACAAAGAGACTCAGGTAACACTAGATGCAGACAATGGCCTCTGAAGGGGTAGGTTTATTACAAAACAGTGTACCAAGCAGTGTATGAAACAGTGTACTAAGCAGTGTATGAAACAGTGTACCAAACAGAGTATGAAACAGTGTACCAAACAGTCTATGAAACAGTGTATCAAATAGTCTATTAAACAGTGTTCCAAGCAGTGTATGCAACATTGTACCAAACAGAGTATGAAAGTGTACCAGTGTATAAAACACTGTACCAAACAGTATATGAAACACTGTACCAAACAGTATACCAAACACTGTACCAAACAGTATACCAAACACTGCACTGAATGGGACCCAGAGGGTCACTGGGAGTGGTCCTCCTGCCGTAGGCCCGCAGGTCAGAGGTGACCCTTTTCCACCTTCCAAAGCCACACATGCACAGCTGCTACTTCCTCGCCCTTCCTCCCTCCTCGCCTGACTTGCTCCCAGCTGGAGAGTGGGGGTGGGGGTGGGGGGGGAGCTCTTCCATCCCTTAAGTGGAGTCAGAATCACTCAACAGCCAAGCCCCCTTAGCACTTATTGAGGTCGGCGATGAGGAAAGCACGGCTGCTGCAAACCTGCATGGTGCAAATCACATTCTGCTGCAGCACAGCAGCCTCTCGGCAGGACAATCGCGTCACAACAAGGAAAAGCAGGTTCAATATGGATGGACCTATATTTCTCTAGGTCATATACTTTACAACTATCATATGGATAAACATAAAAAGACTCAATCACTCAATCCCCTACTAGGCTTGAAAATGTGGACTGTTGGGCCAGAGGCAGGGAGGGAGCAAAAATGTGGACTGTTGGGCCAGGGGCAGGGAGGGAGTAAAAATGTGGACTGTTGGGCCAGGGGCAGGGAGGGAGCAAAAATGTGGACTGTCTGGGGGACCTGAGGACCAAGCAAGCTCAGACACGTGGGTCTACACCCTGGTCAGTGTCTTCACCTATCTTGCTGATTTAATCCTTGTATTGAAATACATTCGTAAATGGCGCATGTCGCCTCAGTAGGGTGGATTGCAAGAAGGATCGTGGGCCATTCGCGGCTGCAAATTTATCACAGTTTCACAGGACACATAGAGGACAAAACACTCACACACACGTTATTTAATTAATATCAAAATGTAATTCTGAAAATATTGGAGGTAAAAACTAAAATGATGCTTGGAAAGTTAAAATAAAAGTCTCTATTCAAAAAGGCAAGTAGGGGTTACCTGCTATATCATAAAGTAAACATTATGGTTTCATATAGCTGAGTAAAAATGCAGTAAGATAAGCAGCGGGACTAGAATTAATTATGCAATTCATGCATTTGTATTTACAAAAAAATCATTTTATTTCTATTGACTGATCCCACATGAAATGTGTGTTTTGGTGTCTCTTGGACTGGGGTCAATTATTCTAGGCCTGAAGATATGGTCTTTGGCACTTATACAGCCTACAAAGTTATGTTTGTGAATTTTATACATAGACCTTGCTGGAGATCAGTGAAAATATCTCCATTTTCAGGAATTCAATACCAGTGCACTCAATTCTATTTACTAAATCCAGTCTCCAACTTAAATCATGTTCTCCAAGACATAAAGACAAGAAAAATGTTGGACAAGAAACTTTTCTCTGTTAAGTTTGGGTTAAACTAAGGTTATGGTTTTAGGAACTGAAGTAAAACAAAGCTGATCTCTTCTTTTAAATCTCAATTTCACTGTTTAGTGTCTCTAAAGATACAGTTCAAAGCTTAAACCTTCATTGACTTTCAGACATCTATTGGAGGACATCTAACACACCTTTGCTCTGAAATAGTTTCTTTTCTTTTTTTTTTTTACAGAACCTCATTAAATGCATGAAATGTTTCTGTGCTTTTTCTTGCTTAATTATCCACAGCTTTATAATCAGGTGTCAAGAAGAGGATACAAAAGGTTCCTTTATCCTCACTTTATTTGCCACCAATGAGGCAGCAGATTTAAGATTTTAAGGTGCTACAGAATTGAGGTTAGTTGAACATCTGACACATCTGAGAGGCACATTACATCCATTACTGTTACAGGGTTAGGTGAAATAGCTTTCCAGCAAAACGCATAAAGCAAAACACATTAAGTACTGTGGCATGTTCATGTTAAATATAGTCTTTGTTCATTTGTTTCCCCATATAAGTAATGAAACATTCAAGTTATATTTAGAAAGGGGGGGGGGGGGGTTATATTGTATCTTTCACTTGTGCAAACAGTCATGTTTCCTATAATTTTCTATCATTGTTTACATTTGTTTTGGTTGCTGATCCCTGTCACCTTTCAGCATCCAAACCTCTCCGCTGCTTTTCGGGTGGCTTTCAGCTGAAACAATCCCAGCTGCCGCATTCTCCCTCTCACACCACCATGGCTTCCAGACACACACCCCCCCTTTCGTCTCCTGCATTGCCCACACCTGCCCCAGGTTTCCCGGGGGGCCTAAAGCATCATCAAGGGTCAACAGTGATTTCAGTTACTGTAATACATAAACAGCCAGAGAGTTGCAGACTTTTCCACCTAATATACACTCGATATTAGAAATGCTCTGGATAAAGTTACTTTCTCTAGTATAACGCTTGTATTTCTTATAGTTCTCTATGACATACACATAGCTTAATAAACACCTGCTTATATTAATCTGTTTATATTTAAATGTGGATCATATTTAAACATGAATGGGACAACAGTGTACCAGCAAAATTTAGATGCAAACAGTATTAAAATGAGAAAGACGCAAAGTACTCGAAGTTTTCAGTCACTTGCTTAATTCTGTAAAAATATTGCATATTTATTGGTTTTGAAACAAAATTTCTTTGTCAAGTAATGTTTCACATACAGTACCTGCCCATATCTTCTGCACATTTTTTTTATTATTAAGTCTCATCATTTGTTGATACATTCAGTTCTGTTTTTGCCATTTTACTACTAATTGCAATTGTACTCATTGGCTCCCAAAGGGATATTAAACACAAATGTTTGGTGTATTATTTTATTGCAAAAGTGTTACTAATTAAAAAGTACCCAATGAGGCTGGCTGTCAATTAACTTTTTTGCTCCAAACAGCTCTTTTAGAATTATAATTTGGGTTTCTATTTGTTATATTATATAAAAACTTACACGGGAATGGCTGACAAATAACTAATGGTTAATATGGTTTTGGAGAGCAAAGGTATAATGGTTATCCAAGGTGACGCCAATCATTTTAGCCTCTGAACACATAACTGTCACTGCATTCAAACTAGTCCATCTGTGAATGTAACGTTAAATCTGTGGCAGAACTATTGTTTGGCTGCAAGGGAGGATTTGAAGCAGACACGTGAGGACATGGCAGCATGCGTGTCATGTGTCTTGGTCATGGATCACATATATGCACACATGTGATGGAACTTATTGTGGTATATTACAGTGTCACCTGAAAGGGCGATGTCCTGACACTTCTTCTAAAATCCTGCCTTCATGCCGCTTGTCAGGTAGCTCTGACAAGCTGACAGGCGTTTTCCTGCATCTCACTTGTACATTCAAGACCTGATGGCACTTCTGAAGTAGAACCAATTAGTCAGCTTGTCTGGATTTTGTCAGCCGGACAGGGAGGGAGAATTTCATACCAATTTAAGAAAACTCACAAATTAAGTTATTTCTTGGTGTAAAGGTTAAAGTTTAGTTGCATCACTAAAACATGGACCATCTACTTAGGTTTCCACTTTTACAATTTTTATGCCTAATTTTTTTAACAATTAAACCCAGTTTTTTGTCCTTTTTTTAAAAAAATGCAAATAACATTCATTACTAAAAGTGTTTGCCAAGGGTAGTACTAAATTATAATTTCAGCACTAAGTATAATTTGTAAATTGAGCAGTGAGCACATCTGCACAGAGCAGAACAAGTGTTCTTTGTTTTTACTGCCAAGAACTTAATGTGAAGCTACAGTTAAATAATAATAAAAAAAAATTAAACCCTGTACAATGAAAATTTATTATTGTTTTTTGTCCTGGGCTATTTTGGAAAATAAATCATTAGGGTATGGATATTCAATTAAAAAATAAATAAACTTGCTAAAGATGAATGAGTATGAGTAAATATGTCTTGTACTTTCACAAAAGGCCTGTTGTCTATTGGTAGGCCTATGTAATGCCTGAACAACAAGTTAAATTAGAATGACAAATTGAAATAATAAAACATTCATAATAGATTCTGTAATGTTAATGTATTACAATAAATGTCTTATAAATAAATGTATTAGAATAAATGCCTGATAAAAATATTACCATTGCTTTTCTTGTGATTCTTTCCAAAGCTTTGCTTCCAGCAGCCCCTTTCTAGCTTTGGCGGCAGCCACAATATTGCTCTTTGGCAATATTGTACTTCTGAATTCTTTGTATTTTAACATATTAATTCCCTGTCCTGCTGCACTCCCTATGGCGATGCATGCTTACGTGGCCAGCTGATTGTTGCGCGTGACATGCTTTCATGAGCAGAAGCTCAGAAAATACAGTAAGAAACCCTGGTTTGACATACATGGCAGATAGTCAGTGTGATAAAACCATTAATCTCAGGTTGCATTTGCTAGATTTAGTTAAGCGGGAACTTATCTTTGAATCCTGATTTGTTTTGGAAGCTTTGCGATACAGGCCCCTGATTCGAAAGATTGCTGATAGCATTGTGATATTCGATGTTCATCAATACCAAGACAGAGATGGCTAAACACCCATGCATATTGACGAACAGAAATCATTTATCTTGGAATGCATTTCCTTGGTTTCGTTAAAATGAAACTCATCTTCTAACCTTGAATTGATTGAACGAGTTTCGTAATACAGGCCCCAGATCTAATTACAATGAAAAAAACATAAGCAAGCTATAGCTTATTAAATATAAATGAACAGTTAGCCTCCAAACTGCCTGATAAAATCTCAGGTACCTTAAGAAATTTGCAAACATATCATCTAAATGGGCTTTAATAAAGGATAAACACAACACCAAAGCCATAGTTTATTAACATGCAGAACATGTAGCCTTTAGGCTTTAGTTTATATTGTGACTGCATAAATCCACAGCAAACACTGTTCAGAAAGGCTCTTGGGATCGGCACATTCACTGGCTAATTCATTTAACTCTTTACACTCAAACAGACTTTCGGCATAATCAGAACTGGTCACTGGTCAACATGAGTTTTGGGTCTTGTGAATCTCGTAAGAACTGCTGAGTAACTGATAGAATCGAATGTGCTGAACTTGCCAACTTGCTGATTACTGACTTCCTAATTAATGTTATCCCTTAATACTTCATAATGTTGTCTCTTTCCAGTGAATTGGTAAGACCATAGAGTCAGCGCCTGAATGAGCCATTAGGAATGAGCGGGGAGTTAGTGAACACAGCCACCATGTGACCGGGCAGGCACATAGCACAAACACAACGGATTACGGTATGCGGAAGGGCACTAAAGGCAACATGTCTACAGGCAGTCCCTGAAAAGCAAATGCAAATGGATTTTAAAAAGGTTCCGGTGCTTTTTAATGTTAATGTGTCAAAGATTTCTAGTTTCTAGTACTTTGATCTGTACAGTTTGCAGTTCTACAATAAGTTTAATTCCTACAGATTTGAAAACCAGTTTGACCATCTCATTGAAAGGAACTGGTTCAAAGGAGCAATATGTTCACGAATCAGCATCACTGAAGTTAAATCAGTTGGCTAGGTCGGCACCTCTCAGTCTCCAGTTGCCTAACAAATTCACTGGTCCTAGTTACCAGTTTGATAGATCAAACAAAGATCAACCTTGTTATCAACACTGTACCAGTCATTCAACCAAAATAGTTCCCTCCTCTTATGAGTCAAATCAAAACAGGCTTGTGGCTATATCTCTGCTATTGTCTCATAGGATAGATCCATAATTATAGCATTTTATAATTTCTTAGATACAAAAGAACTTTTTTAGTAATATGAGTGAGTAAAGTCTTGTATACTTATGCTTTCCTATGGCATGATGTGGGAATATGACACATTATTCCTCCATTGTCACAGGTGTTACATAAGCACAATACAAAAAAATGGCTACCAACACGGATTGCAATGGGTTAAAAAAAAATCTAACTAGTTGCTTTAACGCGGCTCCACACTAGTCTGGTTTCTGCATAATTCACCCCATCTGTCTCTATGCTCATCCACCTTTTTTGTAATCTTTCTGAGTGGTGAAGAGGTCATCTCCTCTTCAGCATCCTCACTTTTCTGTTGAGCAAGCTGAACAAGATTCTCAGCAAACAACAATTCTCAACAGATCTGTCTGTCTGTCTCCCATGGTCAATCTGCACAGATGTATTAAATACTTTAATAAAATGAGTTGAACTGGCATTTTTTTTGGTGATTAAAATATGATATGATTTCTAAGGACATCCAGGCTTTACCACCGCAGCATAGTAAGACCTACCAAAGGAGGCTGTGTATACATGACCGTTAACTTTGGTCAGCTGGCTGGCAGGAGATTTTCAATTCAAGACAAAGGTGTATTTACATGTATGTAACAGTTTTATTAGTACGTAAATAGTCTTTAGGGTTGGCAAACTACCCCAACACTTTTGATTCTGATTTCTTGCGCATGCGTGAGTCAAAGCATGTCAATGCCAAATGCGTGAGAGTTTGCAACCCTGCATTTCATTATCAGTAATCATGTATTTTTCATCACTAAAGAATGGACAGGTGTGAGTTTCTGTAGATCCCCTATATTGCACATGGGACGGATGAAGGGCCAACACACAAGCAGATGGAGAACTATTATCCAAACAGTCTGGCAGCACAGTCCATTTCATAAATAATTCTAAATTAGTTTCTTAGACTTTTTTTTTTCCAGTTCAACCACTGTTCTGCTATAGAAAACTGGGCATACAGCAGCCATGATGCAGATCAGAGAGGATGCTGGCTGAATGCAAGGGTTAGGTATCCCAAGCTGCATGCAGCTTGACAAGTCCAGACAGGTCCTTGGGAAATCACAGCGAACCATCCGGCGTGCAGTGCGGGCATAAGCAGAGGTGCTGCTTCAACTTCAAATGCCAGTTGGGCGGCTCCGCCTGTGTGCCCGCGCCTGGCGGATCTTTTGTTCATGTCATCTGGTCTGTTTTACAGTACAAGCACACAGCAAGGCAGCTGACCTAAACCTTCCCAGCATTAAACTGTGCTGCATGCCGCTGAATCAGAAAACATTACAGGATCTTATCAGTCCTGTTTAGCAGAGTATATGAAGTAGACAAATGATCTCACACAGTTTTGACTCTATCAAATGGTAAATTGTTGATGTTTATAAACACCGGTGACATTTCTCTTTTGAGATTGTGAGGAACTTCAAAAAATTTGTTTCAAACATCTGATTTTCACAATGTCTCCTCTTCTTTAGCCGGCCACATAAATATACCAATACACAGGCAATTTGCTCTAGAAATGAGTCTTTGGTGGCAACTCAATATCATAACCACAATGCATTACGTAATGACAGGATAGCCCCTAAATCATAACATTTTGCATGCACAAAATGGGAACACATGTTGACATCGTTTGCTATTTACAGATGGAAATCAGATTCAAGGCTATGTCGGCAAGTCCCTCTCAAGGCACAAACATATCAACAGTACGACAACTACTGCACCAAAACAACTTCAGAAATGCATACTGGCCAGTGACTGTGTGTGAATTTATTGTGGATAACTCTTTCAATACTTGTACAATGAGTATCGCCTGACACTCTAAAGTCATTTAATTCTAATCAACCCAAGACAGAAATTTAATACTGTACCAACCCCCCTGAAGTACTCTGCAGATTCCATCCATCTGTCTGTCTATATTGTAGATCATCAGCAATACACTAAGGAGTCATCTGCGAAAATGGGGCATTTCTCCAGCCCAAATCTCCACACGGCACTGATTTCACACCTGTGTCCGGCACATCCCACGCAGTGGACCTGCACATGCTACCTGAGCAGGGAGACGAGCTGTGGGCACCTGCTTTCTCCAGGGATCTCCACCTCAGTCCCTGCAGTCACGACCTACAGTAACACAACACTTCAGTCTGTACATCCCATCTGCAGACGAACCTCATCCTTCATGCACAGAACTCATACTGAAATGCACACAGGTTTATGCAAATTATAATCCCACATCATGACAATAAATCAACCAATAAAGAAAAATCATTCGATATGGATATTTAAGTGGAGGCACTCATTGCTTTTGACAGTGGTCAGCTTCTATAATTCAATTGTAACCACTGCCTTGTACTCACCCACACATCCCTGCCATGGAATAACACATTTTTCCTATTTCTTTGACCGGCTGCTGAAACTGCAGACAAAAATGAAGAAAACCAGCAAAGGTTCTGTATCTACGCTCTGTCTTCCTTGATATCTGAAGTACATTTCCAGTGTGCCCAGCCATGGTAAAACTAGGCGATCAATATAATTCAAAGCAAGAACATTCCTAAGCCATCTATGTATCCATTCCGAGCATAATAAACATGTTTAGGAGGAAATATTCACAAGAAAGGACATATAGTTTTTCTTGGTACTGATTTGGTTCTGTCTTTCTGGGTGAATATCATCTATAATACTTAGCAGAGGTATAGCAGTGGGTATATGCAGGTATATAGTATATACATACATCTTGAAAAAAAATAGATTTACTGCATACCCTCTTAAAAATTGCCAAAAATGTGTAACAATCAGAGAAGGGTGAATATGCAATTATACAGAATAATAGTACAGCCACCTATCAAGACAATATCAAACTGCACTGGCACTTAGCCTGCTTTGTGTAACAGCGCATACTGGTTACCCTCTGTACCACTGTAAACATCACCCATAAACAGAGACTAATATATGTGTCTATTAGGTTTAATGTATACCAATCTCAATGGGGACAAACAGTTCAGATTCATTGTTTATAATACGCACTTAATGAATAATGACTTTACAACTGGCAGAAATCACTTGCATCCAAGCTAACAGTTTAAGTTAATTTTAATAAATACTGTTGCATAAAATCTAGACACTTCAATGCATTCTCCTTAAGCACAAATATTTACTCTGAGGGATTATCATATAATTACAATGACTGCTGTCATAACTTCTGTTATGTATTTAAAACAATACACTTTTAATTAAGACATTTGCACAAAAATACTCTCTAATCATTACTGAACTGAACTATAATCTCTTGAAAAAAAAAATACAAAATAAATGCAGAAGTGGCATAATCTAAAATGCATTATTCAAAGATTATTGTATCATAAATCTATATATTTTAATATACAGCCCCAGCGAAAAAATTAAGAAACCATTCTATATTTTTAAACAAATCTGCATTTTTAAATTCTAAAGTTATGGCTCTGCTGGCAGAGGCTATGCTGAGCAGCGGGCTGCTTCCAGGTTCAAAATTTCCAAGACAGCAGTACAGAAGAATAAGCTGGAGACACTGGGAACGAGCAGAAACCAGCCAGGTAGAGGGTGGGAGGGACTTTCTAATGACAGAGATGGCCGTCAGCTTATCCAACAGTTTGCCATGAATCAGAGGATGACATCAAGTGTCCTTCAGAAGGAATGGGAAACATTAAGTGCAGGTGTGAGGTGCACTGCTAGGACAGTGTGTATCAGGCTACTAGAAGCAGGACTGAAGTCCCATAAAGCAAGGAAGAAGCCCTTCATTAATGAGAAACAGGGAAGAACCAGGCTGCAGTTTGCAATATATTATAGAAAACACACACACACACGCGCGTGCGCCCACACACACACACACACAAAATCTTTCTGAAAAGGAAGAGTGCTTGGATGACAGAGCCATACCACTGCAGCATAAATCAAACCCATGAAAGCATTCTGAAATCAGATACCCATCACATGTTGATGCATTTTTATCACAATGTCCTAGTGTGACCAAAACACACGATTCCCACAGATTTGCCCAGAGCAAAGTAGTTCTTTCTCCATAAAACAATAAATTCCTAAAATGAATGCAATGACTCAGCCGAACAGCCTTGATGCATAAATGGGCTAAAAATCTCAAAGGACTGTATAGATGCCAGGCTGTTAAGTGTAATTAATGGCGCTACAGCCAGGATGGCTGTACTGGTCACATGTCGTCCTACAAGCCCTTGATAGCAATAGGAAGGAAGGATCTCAGAGACTGAACTGATTGACAAAGCAATAAAAATTATCCAGCGGCAGAGTGAAACCAGTAACTTCAAATGGCCCCAAAGACCTTAAAAGTGTGCAAAAAAGAAAATAAATATATATACATTCATATTATGTCATTCTTGCAAAAATCATGTATTTATAAGTTGTCCTATTGGGGTTTTTTCTCCAATTGGCAACATTCAAAGGAAAAAAAATTTCTAATGAAATATCGTTCCACATAATTTTACCCCACATAATTTCTACCTCACGTAGGACTGGCACTCCAGCCACCGGGAAAAAACTCACACTGGTCCATTCTGACTGGTGTGGTGCTGTAATATCACCCCGGGGTGATTCGTCATGTGGTCGGGGTGCCAGTGCACTGTAATCAGCCCCTAACCCCTCTTATAAGTAGCTGCACTACCAGTACGAAATGTTGAGCTTTTAATAATAATAAAAATAAAGATGGCTTTGTAGATACCTTCTGTATAAAGCCATTAACTTGGACCACAGAGTACACCTATAAAAACACACCACTCAAGTGAGCTATTTACTCCACTATAGTGAGCCATTTGAATTTGTAGTGCAATAATAGTTCAACATCTCAGTCAGAGTTGTATATAAAATGCCAGACCTGGCCAGGAAAAAGTAAGTCCATGTCAGTATTTAAGGCAAGTCACTTTGAAGTGTATTATTCTTATTTAAATAAATGAAATCACCAAGCTCTCAAAAGCCTTCAGACATCAAAAGAGGGCCTAAATGCACCAGGCTAGAATATGTTCCATCCGTCATTCACATAAAGTGAAATATTTTCCACATTTGTAAAATGGCACCACTGCAAAAAAAAAGGGCATATGATGACATTAGCATAGTACAGTAGACATTTTGTGACAGTAAAGGCGGCTTGATCTGACACACATTTAAAAACAGAGAGACATTGTTTCTCCTTGACATGCTACAACAATTTGTGAACCAAGTTTTAGTTGCCGTTTCTTTTTCCTTTTCTCCTTATAAAGTCCTTCATGGATGACAAATGTTCAAACACCAGGAATCTGGCGTTATATGCTAACAAATGAAACCACTTTTGTAGAGTGTGGTTTGGCGCACCTGGTCTTTCATTTAGCCTCAAATTCTTACACATAACAAGGGCTTTCTAGTACATGTCAGGGTATGCTAGTGAGGGAGCTCACGCAGGTCTAAGTGTTTTCTGGAGCAGCAGAGCTGCCTAATCCTTAGTACACTGGCTACGTGTCAGACTGCTGTTCCACAGGTAAACACCTGCATGGCAAATAGCAGTGGAAAGCACTGGGTAGCCTGTCAGTTACGATAACAGTAAAAACTGAGAATATCCAAATGTTTTTTTTTTTTTGTTTTTTTTTGTAAATCCTGGTGTGCTGCGTGCGAAGCTCCGGCTCTTTTGGCCACCACGTGTGACAAAGTCAAGATAAGCAATGCGGGTGTGAATGTACAATCCGCCATTACCTCAGCTAGCGCCAGAATAGCTGCCCCGAGGGCCTGCTCATCCAGGACAACAATACATGACAGCTAGAAGGACTTTACATATCACTCTCCTCCCACTTACTTGTAATTTGTCATATTATTTCTGATGTTAACAAGCGTACGGGACACAGTACCTGTCATCTAAGGTTTTGGAGGGAATATTAATGCATGATATATGTATTGCCTGTAGAGCTCTAATGTGGGGAAAGATATTAAATAAAGCATTTTGTTAGAAATTGAACACGGTTGACTCGGATTTTATATCTTTTTTGGTGTCGTACATTATCCAGCTGTGGTTGGATAACATACACGCGACCCGTCCCAGAAGTTCTGGAACTGTGCCGGAAGCTGGCAGCAGCTCCCGGGCGCCTATGAGTGACACGGGAAATCTTTTATTCTGCTACTCAGAGCTGGGAATATTTCACGAAACAAAACTTGTCTACTATTGTATTAGTGCTCACATGTAGAGCAGGGAGACTGCACGTCTGTGTAATTGCTGACCTGTCTAGTCTATGTGCAGTTCTGCTTTCACATGGGTTTCTGGTTTTGAATAACAGGGATGACAGGCTCCTAAAAGGCCTACAAAGTTTAGATTCACACAACTAGGAGCACTTTTCTGATATTGTTAAAACATTTTTCTTTTAATCTAATTCAATTTCTTTGCAAGCGGGGCGCCATGTTACATGATTTTAAAAGAATCATAATGATCTAATCTACAGAACACATTTGAATGTGTTAGTCTCAGGTTATAAGGAAGACAATACACTGACTACATTGAATAATAATGAGCTTCTTCTATAGATTCTCTTCCCACTCACACACACACACAACTGTTGAAATATTCTTAAAATTAAACCAATCTTCTTTTTTTGGCAAAGACAATAGCAGTGGCATTGAATTTGTCAGTAAAAATAGAGGAATGGCTGCATGACATCAATCGCAATATTGCTACGGTCAGCTTAGATACTGCAAAAAACAAACAAAAAAAAATGGTTGAAGCTGACAAATTTTCAGCCACCTTTATTTTTGAGTGGGTGCCCAGTGCCCAGATGGTGCACGCCTGAGTGCTGTACACAAGGTCACATAGATCTGAGGAAAGTCTACTGCTGCCTAAGCAGCATTTGTCCTCCTTGGAAGCCCATCAGCAAATCACTCAGAAATGTGCAGAGGTTGGCTGTAGACCTGCAAGACGCCTTCATTCCTGTGCAGCTTTCTTGTTATGCCATATATTTGTTTCCGTGAAGGAAACTCCAACACTGGTGTCCCAGAACCACACTCTTCAGGCCCTTGTCCATCATGAAATACGCAAGCATAGTGCAAAGCCATAAGTAGAAGGTTGCCGACTTGAAGCCCAAAACTGCCAAACTGATATGGCTATTGGTGGCTTGAGCACGGTCCTTAATCCCAGATTGTGCCAGAGATGATGCACGCTGGCTGACCCTGTGCACTCACTCCAAGCTTCACTGCCCCAAGTAGGCGTATGTGTGCGTCTCAAAAGGCAGGTGGAAGATGCGAAAAGAAGCATTCCGATGTACACGTCCTCGTACTCCAGCAAAGTACGATTAAAAAATAACATGCAGGATCAGATTTTTCTTTTTCAAACTAATCGTCAGCTTCAATAAATCCGCCAATCAATGATATGCAGTGGATTTTCAGCTCGTGTTCGTTTGTGTGAGGTGGTGGCTGGAGCATAATCTTCACAGCAGACCCTGGTTTGTCTCGCTACATCGAATTGTCAAGCCCTTGGCACACTAACATCTGCCGCACGGATTACTTGCAATGTGACGTCGCGGGAGACCCGCTCTATTGTAATTCACTAAAACGGAGGAAATTAATTCGCAGCATTAGCTAGCAAGAGAGGCCTCCGTCCTCCGCATATCGACATCAGTGCTGAGAACGGTTGACAGGAGCAGATCGACAACAGTACACTTATTAATTTACATCTCGCAGATGAAAACATACTAGTCTAATTTCATGTATAAAAAACACTGAAGGGAATTGCAGTGATGTAGCACTGGGAGAGAATAAACTGTACAGCCAGAAGATACTTCCAGATATCTGTGCCATGAGAGTTATTATATGAAGGCACATAGCAGGTCCAGCTATGGTTTAAGCCAGCAGGGATGCAAATATTATCAAACGATGTAGACTGGACTCGTTTATTTTCCATGCTTCCCTCATTACATATATTCCTGTTGACGCACTTTCAAGATGCGTTCCTGAAATTCCAGCCACGCCATCAGAAACGATTAGTCCCAGTAAGGTCAAATCTCAAATCCAAATATAGAGTTATGAGGTGAAGCAGCTCTTGGATGCAGCTTGGGGTTAAGTCAAGGTATGGTGAGATTACCTCATGTTGTTACCACAGAGATCTGACACTAACTCATATAAAAGAGTAATGAAGTGGGTGGAATATAAAACAGCCAGCTCCACTTAATGAATCGTGAATCATATCCCCAAAGTGACTCTGGAGGCCGAACTGTCACTCAGCAAGGTCTCATCAGAGGGGCTCCATGAGGAACCACTTCTGGTGGGATTAGATAACACAGCCGCTCGGCAAGGGCTACACCGCTCCAGCACACACACACACACACACACCCATTTGAAATATCCTCTTTGAAAATCTTCAGACCACGACACTTAAGGTGCTGGCTTCCAAACGCAATAGGGCGCCTGTCAGCGGTGACAACGACCTTTGCGGCCTGTCTTGACCAATCATTTACTCTGGCTGTCTGAAGGGGCCCTACGTCATCCACCATTTCAGCACTACTGGGGAAACAGCAGCGAAGGTGGCTTTCAGACACAATTACCTGTAGCGCTTTAAATGCACACACTCTGAAAATGTGCAGCGAATGGGGGTATAAATAATGGATTAAAAATAGTCACTGATCTGTGCGAGAGTAAGGAAATGTGACAAATGATTCATCTCTAAACAAAGGCTGATCACCACCGATTTAAATTGAGCTACGTGGGCCTGAAAAGGGTAATGGATTCCAGATTGATCTACTTTTGATGGATCTGATTGTGGATATGGGGCTCACAAAGAATTAATCAGGGCGGCCTCGTCTGGGACGCTTTACTGAAATTCAGATTTTCTGTTTCCGCTGGGCCATTCTGGTGCAACCAGAATAAAAGAGGATGGAAATGCCAGAACCAGAATATGGTGCATGAAAATGACAGCAGAACACGAAGGTGCTTCAATGTAATGAGAATAATTGATTTGTCTGTGTTTTCTCTTTATTTACATATAAATGAAACTTTTATCTCACTGCCCACCTGCTTGAAATGTATTATGGGATGCCTCTGTATGACAGATATGAATTCATGCAAATATGCTTTTATTTGAAAGTGTATCCACTCTGAACCATATGCAATAAAAGACCTCATGCCTCTCAGTCCGCAATAAATTACCATTTTTGACTATATTAACACTCTTTTAGTGCCTGTCATTATGGGTACATCAAAAAGTTACAGCAATCATGAAGTTAAAGCTTGGAATTACAATGCATCAAGTTAGAGTGACAGGGTAGGTACTAAAGGGGGGATGTTCACAAAGCTAACCTTTATGCTGGTGCTAACCCCATAAACCAGATTTCCCGAATAGCCCTACCCAGCATGTTCCTGCTGTCTGTCTGTGGTGTTACTGGGACAGTGTGTGGCTCCGTGCATTTATGTCAGGGGTCAATTAATTCTTCTCAAGGGCCAAATTCAACCAACTATGCCATGGCAAACCCACCGCCAGATGCCACGGCACACTGGATGCTGGGACGCACTCACCCCCGGATGTCATGGCACACTCATCCCAGATGCCAGGGCGCACACACTTCCGGGTGCCACAAGATACTCATGCCCAGATCCCACGGCACACTCAACCCCACATTCTATACAACCCCAGCTATCACGACATACTCACCCCCAGACGACACTACATACTCATCCCAAGATGTCATGGTATACTCATCCCCTGATGACACAACTTACGCAAATGACATGCCATCTATCCGGAGATGCCTCTCCTCCATTTCCTCCAGAAAGACGTACGCAAAGTGCAGCCTGCATTTCTATCTAACTAAGCAAGAGGTGGGTAAATAGAGGGATGGAACCACATTACTGTGCCTGACTAGACCAATCACTGCTTCTGATGGGAGCCGTTTCATTGTCACACTGGCAGTGTGGCATGAACACAACACTGTACAGCGTTCATTTGTCCACAAAAAGCTCTGTAAAACCGAACAGAAGGCTCAGGTTGACGCCACGAGGACTGCGATGCTTCGCCACCAGCTTCTTCTCATCTCTGCGGATGCCAGGCAGGGGGGTGTCACTTTTACCTTGAGCCAGCACCGCATAAGAGATGACTTTAATCCACCACTACCCGCAAGAATAACAAAGCAGCTCCTCAGCAAATAGCAGCTCCCTTACTTTCCATTTGCTAGAGACAGGTGACCTGTGCTGCGGCCAGCGGTAAGCTCTGTGTAACACAACTGCCATTAAGCTTATAAAATAAGTCTTGCAATGACATGCTCCTTGTGTTGACTTCAGTCAGAGCAATTACATACACCTCAGAGCTCGTTTCGGACTCACATTTTTCATTTGGAAAAAGCCATTTAGCTCCTAAGAGGGCTTGGCTCCTTTTCCCTTTCATTCTTTTTTATTTCTCGCAAGGGTGGCAGTTAGCGACTTGCTGCGGTGCCCAACTGATGAGCTCATTAGGGGTGATCTTGAGAAATAGCAGCCCGTACGACCCCATGATAATTGGCAGAGAAGACATGAGGGACCACAGCACCCAATACAACACAGACCTCCTGTCTGACCAATCAAACGCGCACTATAATAAAAGCCACATATGATTTCCTTAAATGAGTGTAAATTTCAAGATGTTCATTAGGTGCCAAGTGGCACAGTGAGGGACATGGTTGCCTATCACCTACAGAATTGGGGGTTTGAGTCCCACGTTCTCCCCAATCAGGTGGGTTTTGTTCCTGCAGTGGAAAAACATGCAGTTATGCTAGTGATCAAATTGCTGGCAGTCTGTGTGAGCGCCCTGCAATCATGTGGACGGCATCTGGCATAGATCCCAGTGCAGGCCCTCGCAGACCAGGAGAAATTCTTAGACACTGAATGGATATTAGATGTAAAACTCCATGAATATTTTGACCACTTTGTGATAATTGATAAGGATTCTATTGTTTAAGTCCAGTTAATTCACTGATCACTGTTACTTATATGAAAATCTATTGACATCTCTTACAGATACAGAAGCAATATCGATACAGAGAATCTAAAGTTAAACCATTCTGCATCCTTTTAAAAAAAAAAAAAACATAAGCAAACATTCTAGGATTTACTTGAGTCATTTTTTATATCATTTCACCGAAGTTCCTACAGGCAAATATAATACATGTTCAAATATAGTTTATTTAGTAATAGTTTGCATGTATAATAAAAATAGTTTACGACAAACACATTTTAATTGGGTAATATTTATACGCCACTTATATGGCTCCATAAAATGTAGCTATATAATGCAATGTAAAGTCTGAGGGATTGAAATGTACAGCTCAGATATCAACCACCAAAAGGTCTGAAAATCCCATTTGAAATGATTGCTGGTTCAATACTGCCTGTTCGGGGATTCAATTCATTACAACACAAATAAAACCAAAGGCAAACAAATATTCCGAAACCCCTGCAAAGCAATCTATAAGATCTGGGAAAAAAATGAATAAATTCAAAATGTCTATCAAAGCAGTTCAATTGAAATTTTTCACCCTATCGGTTGTCCTTAAAGACTGTGGGATTGGAGTGGATTGAGTCACTCGGCCTAATGGCCCCACAGGATCCTGCTTTCCATTTGTTGTCCTCCTGGAACGGCTCAGCTATCATTTAGCACCTGTGGGGTTTGTCGGTTATGATCCGTGTCCATTTATTTTTTATTTTCCTTTGCACTTGCATGGGCTTAAGTTATTCCGAGCAGGGCTTTACTGGTGCCCCGCAGTCTCCGAGAAGCCGACAGCATCTCACCTGATTGACGTGCTTTAGTTTGTCGATGATCTGACGCATCACTGGGTCGGGGCCTTTTACTCTGACCTCTGGATTTACAGCTTGGGCTTTAATCCCGCTGTCCACCACCTGAAGGGTGTAGCTGGAGTGAAAGAGACACGGAAACGTCATAAACGCTGTATCTACAAAAAGGCGGCGAAAGTTTTGGATTTCTTTGAACTGCCGTCCCTGTCACCTCCTAATCTCAGCAGCAAAGGAAGGCATTTTTATCACAGCTTCCACCGAAAATGTCCTGTGGGAACCAGGGTTATCAGAATGGCAGCAAATCTGAGCCAACAAGATGTAAAGAAACAGATACAACTCCAGCCTATAAGGGGATCCTTCCCACTTCAGCAAAAGTGTGAACATGTTTTCAAGGATGGTACTCAACTGAAGACAGGTGTCATATTGTTATTACGGCTTGCAGTATATATATTTTGTAAAATATGATATCCAAATATTTGCATATTTAAACTTATTTTGATGATGAGTTATGATGATAGCAGCATAATGTTAAAAGAAGCATTCATTCCATACCAATGCATATGAAAGACATAATACAGATCTTAAGATATAACCGTCTTAGAACTTCTGTATCAACAATCACTTTACTCTGTTCCAATTTCTTTTCATAAGTAATTATTACGCAGCAATAACAATAATAATAATAATAATAATAATGATAACACTGAGGAAATGCTTAAAAGAGATTCAGTCTGTGTTAAGCTATTGAGATTCTACAATACACCCTCTCATTTGCAGACCGTACTTCAGTATTTTAACTGCGGCATCAAGAACTATGAAGGCCTCTGAATGTAACCTAATGGCAGCACCTGTAAGCCAAAGACAGAGGCTAAAGCGGCTTAGCGGAGCGGAGCTACCGGGTAGCGGAGCCCCCGCCAACCTGCTCTGACTTCCCTCGAAGACTTTAATCATAGCTGACACCTGAGCCACTTTTCCTGCCTCTCCCTCGCACATTTTTCATAATGTTTTCATAATGCTCTGAATGGGGCGGGGTG
>JABFEA020000038.1:23343108-23355274 GCA_019775915.2 Cyphomyrus plagiostoma
GACTGCCCATTGATCAAGAATCGTGTGCCAAGAGAAGGAAGAAAAAAAAAGCCGTCCTTTGAATGTGGTATCACTTCTCATGAAGAGAGATCACTTTTCTTGACTGATCCAACTTGCTCTGGACTATTGGAGATTTAGTAAGCGGACAGGTAATATTGCTGCAGTGTGACGCAATTCATTTCTGAGATTGATACAAAATGTTCAGGTATCTGATATTTAGAGACATATGTTTTAATTATCCATCCATCCATGCATTTTCTGAACCCGCCTGTCCAATGCAGGGTTATAGGGGACCAGAACCCATCCAGGAAGCTATGGGTGCCGGCTGGAAACAACCCCAGACAGGTGCAGACTCATCACAGAATATTTTAATTAACTAAACAAAGCCAAATTATATCAAGACAGGTAACCTTTGGTTATTTATCACTGTGGCTGAACAGTTCTCAGTCCTCCTGGCTTAGCTGCATCTGTACCCAGCGTTTGAGCTATGATGATTGGTCAGAAAAAGCTTGTGGGAGTTCTAAAAGCAGAACAAAAAGTGATAGGTTCAGAAAGATAACCAATCATACTGTAGAAAGTAGGACCAAGCAACTAGAGCAACATCTGATTGGTTGGTCCCACCTCCTCTACCATGTCATTGGTTATCTCTTTGAATCAATCATGCTTCATCCTACCCTCAGAATATTTTTCTGTAAGTAAAATTCCCATGAGCTAAAAAAAAAAATAGATGGTTTAGGTGGGTTCAGGTCACTCCAGTCTGCATTTAATTTGAGCATTTAGGTCACGTGTTTCGGTCTTCAAAGGAGTAATTTCCAGGTTACAGTTGAAGTTTCAGAGTATCACAATCCATATGGCTGAAAAAAGTTCAAGACCAGTTAAACCAGGTTTAATAAATCATAGCCACTTTATTTTACATTCAAATTAAATCCAAAATTATATCAATAACGGACACTTATTTCTGAAGCAGTTCAGATTTGATACCTCACCAGATCACACCTTCTGGCAGTACAGCCTGCAACCTTCAGTCTCAGGTCAATCTCTTTAGCCACAAAAGTATCCTCTGCTATATTTATGGGTCTCGAAGTGCATGCAAGCAGACAGAATAACTAATGCGAGGAACTGCTCATCTATCACTGCAATGGCAGCAAGAGAGGCGAGATGAAGGTGACGCATTCCATCAAAACATGCGCCTATTTTCCTTTCATTATTAAATCTGGAACATTTCATATTTCCCACTGATTCTGAGTGATTTTAATTTGCCCGGGGGTGAATTAGCTCAGTGTGTAGCGAGTGGGTTTGAATTGGACCTGTACTCTGTATGCTCGCAGTTTGCATGCTCTCCACATGCAGCGTGGGTTTCCTCCTGCAGTCCAGAGACATGCGGTTCTGCTGGTTGGTTTCTCTAAATTGCCCATAATGTATGCTGGTGCATGTGCCCTGAGATGGACTGGCATCCCACCCAGGGGGGCCCCAGCCGTGTGCCCGGTGCTGCTTGGGGTAGGCTCCAGTATACGTGTCTGTCTGGCAAAAACACTCAAAATATTAAACTGTAAAATATGTATTACAGTGTGTTACAGTGACTCTCCATAATACACTGAGATATCAGCTGCAGTTAATGCTTAAATGGTACGGTAGCTTGTTTTCTTAATATAACTATAATAATAACGTTATTATTTATTTGTTTAAAATTAGAGATTATGAGGGAAAAGTGCTTAATGCTTTCAGCTGAGCCTTACCACATTACTGCTTAGAAACCCACAATTTAACCAGGGTGGCACAGAAAATACATCCTTCATATGCGATGCACTCATTGTGAACAGAGTCAGATGAAGTAGTGCTCGAAAGATAAAGAATAACGACATATTAAGCCACTCAGCCTACAGTTGAGGAAGGGAAAAAAAAATAACTTCCAGATGGCAAATCATGGCAAAGTAAACAACAGACCGGACAGCTGTCTAATCATTTTTCTTGGCATTACATCTTCACATTGCAGCAGCTATACAAGCAGGCCTCTCATGCGCCATGTCCAGAAAAGACACTGCAGAGCAGCGGGAAGGAGCAGGAGGCTTGAACAGGGTCATGATGACGTGGATATTTCTGGTTGGCCTGTTCATCTACAAAGGTTAGCTGTGATCTCCACAGCCTGAATTATAAAACGTGATGCTTCAAGTATAGTGCAATCAACTCAACGCAAACCCAAGATTTCCTAAAGAACTGATGAGTGAATTAAACAGGCTGGGAGATGGTTTGCCAAATAGATCCACGTCATGCAGCTTCCATCTCTTTCATCGTCCCGTTTCACAACTTAATTATTGCAGATTCTCGCGCTGCTTAACCGAGACGGGACATAACATTACCGCGCGTTAATGTAATACGCCGCACTGTCCTTACCAACGCCATCCGCCCCAAGGTCGTTTCCAGATGGGTGTAGACGCTGGGAATGAAGGCCGACGTGACTGAGCCAAGGAGATAAAGCTGGCCTTCACTGGCTGAACCACTCCGAGGGTTTTCCCCCGGTGCTGGAAGCCCCTAGCAGCTGGCTTATTCCCCCGCCCCATCGAAAATCCTGTTGTGGGCCGCCAGGGGAAGCGTGGCCCTCCTAGGAATTAAGCTGAGTACCTGGGAGCCGCATTACATTTTCTGCACATTAAAAAGTAAATAAGGCCTGCCCAAGGCAATAACGGGGAAGCGACAGGCAGAGATACACCTTTGTGTCCATATTTGTTCTGCACTGGAGCGATTCATCTTACCTGTCAGGTGAAGGGCAGCACTAGAGAAGGTAGAATTTCTCTAAATAGGTCAAATGAATCACGTTCTGCATTGCTATTATGGTTAAAACCAATTTGTTTATTTAGCTATTAAATGATTTGGAGTTGTACGCTACTGTTTATGAAGCCAGATACTTTATGCAAACAAACAAAGCCAGATGTCATCCTGAAGCCTGCCGTCAGACCGGGGGGGGGCTGCAGCCACAAACCTGCGGCCTTCTGGATGCGCTCTCGGCCTGCAACCCGTGGCGAAACTGGACAATTCACCAGATGACCTGTGGAGATGCTCGTGAGGAGCACCTGGACGCCACACAACTGGCCAATCCGGAGGTCTGAAGCTCGGCCATTGCCCTCGCATGCAAACGAGGGCGACACGCTCTGGGGAATCTCTCCAGTTCCGCTGCTGAAAAAAAGGGCTTTCTGAAATTGAAATCATAAACAGATGTGTAATTATTAAAACCCAAATTTCTCCCATGAGTGCAAATGATTCAGGGATGTCCTTGTGATTCTTCCCGTATTTTTTTCTGAGTGAGCCAGAATCTACATAAAAATCCATGCATGTGAATAAAGGCGTCTTACTGGGAAAGTCAACGGCATATAAAAATGGCGAAAGCATTAAAATCTCAAGAAAGCAAGAATCTTCGCCGAAGCTGCGCACACTTGAGGGGCCCCAGTAGCGAGTGCCTTTGTCTCCGTCAATTGATGAATGTCTTCATTAGCTATTCAGTGCAGGATGTCTGTTGAATAAGCAATGGCACCTTCGCATCTTCCAACTTGAGGGAGCCCAGTGTGCATCAGCAGCAGAGAAGATGCTGGAACTTGTGCTAAGCAACTCCACAGCTGCTATGGAAACGTGACAAAAGAACACACCGGCTATTGTTCCATTGTCCAGGCGGCTTCCAGAACATCCACCATGCTCTAATTCTCTCTTGAGTTAAGTTTGTTTGAAAATAAATTAGTCATCATAGAGCTTCTCAATCCTGGTGAGGGTTCCAGCTCCTAATCAGTGTCACGCAAGATCCACGGCTTATCAAAGTTTACAGAAGAAAGCTGTGGGGTGTGCAGCTTGTAGAATCATAACAATGTGATCACACAAGTTAACTTATGAAGTACCTACAAAACAGACAGTTTTTGTAGGTTCAACTTCATGAACTACTGCTAGTATCCTACAGATTCCCCTGCATTTCCTCTGGAAGTTGGGTATTTAAAATTGGATATAAATTAATAATTGGAATCAGGTCTATTTCATGCTGCAGACTCTGCATTCGCAGAGGCCACCAGGCCAGACAATTGAGGCATTTAGAAAAATAAGCTTCCCCAAACAAGCTGCCGTGTCCAATTCCAGATGCCGGGGGCTTCAGTCTGGCATGAAGCGAGGTGAAACACTGAACGCAATCATGTGCCCATGCCTACCTCCTGTAAGAGCCAGTGTTAAGGGAAAGGCATCCAAAGCCAGACCGGGGAGCCGTATATTACAGTGAAAATGTGATATTCTCAGAGCTTTGCATCAGGAAGCGAATGCTGCTTTGCCTTTAATGCAGCTATGTTGTTTATTTTTCTTCTCTTCCTTCTAGTACTGAAATCGGTCTGTTTTTACGCAGCTCCAGTCTTGGTCTAGCTAGCAAGTCTGGAAGTGTTATGCCTCAGCTTGAGTTAATCTCCCCTCCCCCCCCGACCACCACATCTGCAGAGCGATCGATTCCGTGGGATCACCTGTAGCTCCATTTCCCAAAGCATGACAGGTTTTGGCCACTTATAAATCAGCGACTAGCAGAGGTGCTGTGGCTTAAGAGACGACGCGAGTGTGGGCATCGCTGAAAACCACTGACGACGAGCGTGACGCTTCACAAAATGCCACAACGAATGAAAACTAAACAAGGGTCCAAAGTAAAGACTTTTATCAAATTCCATCTACCACACTTGAGGACACAGGTCGCCGGCAGCTAGAAGCGACGCATGTGTCTGGATCCGTTACTACTTTTGTGATGATGTGAGTTAATTTCGGCACATTTATCCTGTCGTTGACTCATCTTCTTCCAATTAAACTGCAGCCTTTTTTTCAGATTAACTGTCTGATTTTGTTTACATACTCTCTCTACAAATCTTGTTTTTCAGTTGCATCCAAACAAATATGGTTGACTCATAATACTTAGGATTATTTACCCACTGTATTGTGATGGGAAAAAGTACAGTACACACACACACACACATACACACACACACATACACACACACTTTTTGTTCTTCTTCAACAGAGCTGTATTTATTGTGTATTACTTCTCATAACCATTCCTGATCAACAGAATACAAACAGCTCCATCTATTGGTCATAATTATATATACTGCATACATAACTCAGAAATGGAATCAGTCACAGGCCTAGAAACATTCAACAAATTTCTCTGGTATCAATAAAAGCTCTGAGAGAATTAGAATAAAAATCACCTGATTAATGAAGATCACATCATATACAAATATCTGATAAAGTTACTATGGAAACAGGCTGCATTTTTTTAAATTCTGAAACCAATAACCAGTCTGATTATAGGACTACTCAGTAATCATAATTAGGCATTATTCATAATAATAACATCTTTTTACAGGAAACCAGTCTTTCCAATTAATTTAGATTAAAATATATATCTTACGAAAAGAGGATTATTGGCTTTGAGATTAAATTGATTGTTATCCATGTTTTTATCACCAGTTTTAGTGGTTGTGTTCTGAAGGGGGGGCGACTGGGTCTCCTAAGGGGCATCACACTGTGAGGGCCCCCGCCTAACCCCCCACGCTTCCACACTGCCTGTTAATTATGCCGAATCAGTAGAGGGTGACAACTTGCAGTTGTTTCCCCGAGCGGACATGGGCCGGGATGAGCAGGACGGCCGTGGGCATATCATCAGCATCGCATCTGCCATGCTGCAGCAACAGGGCCGGTTTCCACGGTAATCACATGTGACACTGCCCCCCCGCCGAGCCCCACCCCCAGCAGCGCAGGACACCCACAGAGGCTGTGGCCTGGTGGGAAGTCATTTGACGGCTGGTTTGGTCTCATTACTCTTCATCTTTGGAAGAGGACCCACAAATCAGCCGCGCTTTGCAGATCTAGCTTTCATACCATTTACTATGTGAACGGTACGGCTCGTTAAACATGACTCATGTAAAACTGGCTTTAGTAGCGATGTTGCACCTATTATGTAATGACTATGCAATTACTACACAAAATTATTTGCAAAACCAAAACAGAGCTGGTTTTTCTCTCTTTGCTGTTCGTTTCTGATGGCTTGCAGGAGAGTCGTGCGTTAGGTGACAATCTCAGCTTAGCTCTTACACAGCTGACCCTGCCTGGTATTGCCACTGTTGTGAAATATTAAATGGACTGGCTCCCAGTAACGGGCTCCCAGTAAGGCTTAAAGCGCTTACAGCACATATCTATCCTCACCACCTTCAAAAGCACACAGATATCAGGGCTTCATCTTTAACAGTAGGCAGCAATACTGTTAATAAAAATGGCCGATGCAGCAATTTGATGGCTATGTCCCTGCGCCCCCCCCTAATGAGGGCACTTCAGATGTTCCCATTGTTAGAATCCTCTCACATTGTTTCACTGTTGGTTTTAATTCCACACCCTTATCTCTCATAATGTCAATTTTACAGTGTCTCTGTATTTAAAAAGTATGTCTAATACTTCAAAGGTTTTATGCTAATGACAAAATTTTGAGACCATACAGTATAATTCTTTATGGAAATGTTTTAACAAAAAAGGTTTTTGGTACTTGGGTATCATTACTTCTTCATAATACGTTACACGAGACTCTACTGATTAAGTATTATTCCTGTCCCATAACAAAGTCCTCTGGATGGTTACTTATGAGTTTTAAGAGAACTTAAATCCATAAAAATCTTTGACATGGACACTTAGTTTTTCACACTGCACTTAAAATTAAGTAATGCGATTTTTATTATTGTTATTTTTAATGAATCCACTCCACGGCCGATTATAATGCAGAATTTCAACCTCATGTTGAGCTGTTTAACGCCGATTCCATTAGAGGACTCCAGTCTAACAGTCATCCCTTTGATGCACTAAAAGTCTGAAGGTTGATATAGCCACACTGCTATCACTGGATATCATTTGTCATACATCACTTCTCAGAGGCATCTTCAGGGACAGCTGCTGCTCTGACATCCAGGACGATCTTGCAATGACAGTCAACAATACACATGCTGCAATTCAACGATGAACCAAAAACAGTGCGGGTTATGTGCTGGGAACATGCATTCAAAATAGTATTCAAATGCTCAGCACACAGCCTTTAACATTCAGACACTCGCTCCTTATAGCTCTGAAGTGTCACCAAGATGATAGCGTGACCCTAGAAGGGAGAAATTGTGAAAGACATTCTGCTATGAGCAGAACACAAAGCTTGAACTTGAAGACAATCACACCCCACCAACTCCAATTTAGGTTTGGTGCCAAAAAACAACTTAAAGTAAAACAAAGATGATATTTCAGACCCGGCTGCTGACCTGGAGCTTCTGCCTTTGTTATGTCTCGAGCGTCTCAGGGAAACTGTGATTTACATCTCGCTGCACGCGAACCTGTCAGGAAATTTGGGGCATGGAGATGTGATGCGCAGCACAGCTTTTTGGGCCTACAAAGAGATGCTACGTGAGCATCCATAAGGTTAGCAAGGAAACAAAAGCCTTCCTTACAGTGGGAACACCAGTGAGTTTTTCCAAGTGGATTTTCTAAGAAAATAAATGGATGTACCTACAAAATAAAGGAAGTGCTTGAATAATGAATAAGGGCACAAAGTATTTTGAAAGCAGCTGCTACCACACGAGTTCGCTTTTTCAGTGAATTAAGAAATTATCACTCATTATGTTCAGCGGGTGCCGTTACTGTGCCTGTTATTTAGGGGTCTGAGGGTAGAGGACGAGAGAAACATAAGGAACAGCGGCAGCTGGAGACGGAAGGGCCTAATCCTCGACTGTCCCCGACTGTAACAGCCAAGAATTAGCTGCGAGATGCAAGGCAGCACAGACGAGACGCGGCCAGGCAGCGTCAACATGTGCAGCGACTGGAACTTCAGAGGTACTTCCATGGTCAGGGTGCGGTGCGTAAACCCCTTATTATACATGAAAGTCTACTTTAACAAACAGCACAAATGGTCATCCTCTCTCTAGTCCCAACAAGCACAAAAATACATGCAGGACCGAGGCCAAAAGAAGCAGAGAGTCTGAAGCATGTGTTTCCCCCAGGGAAGAGTTCTGCTGTTTCCTGGTATGGCAACACTGTATAAGAAATATGCAATTACCACTGACCCGTAAAGGACTGAATATGAGTTAGTTAAGGCTGCCTCTACAATCCAAAGCTACCCGAGAAGGTTATCATTTAGATATCATCCTGTTTGAGAGGTATGTGTGGGATTTTTTATTATTATTTTTTAAAATAATGAATATGGGTTCTGCTTTTTCAATAAAGCATTTTTTTTATTTATCACAGCATCCACTATATGTTACTAGCATTATTTTTGCATTTTTATTGATTTATAAAAAATACTAGGTAAATTAATAAATGTCAGTGTATGCCCGGTTGTCACAGCAGGAAATAAACAGTGACAACTTATACTGCTAATACATGTGAATTAACTTCACTACAGTTCTCTTATGTGTCCACTAGGGGGCAGCCTTGATTCCAACGGCCACATGAAGAAGGTAGGAATGCCATTCCACAGTGTGTGGAATAAGCTCCCCCTGTCAGGCAGAGGAAGTAAGCCAATCTAAAAAGCATTTTTGTCACGAGATTTTTTAGTTTTACAGTGACAGCAGCCAGTTTGGAGACAGCGTGAAGCCACCAAAGATTTTGGCCGTGCTGATTCTTCAAATGATACTCGTCGCTATGGCTTCTTTAGAAGGAGGATGAAACCAATCCTTGAAAGGAAACCAAGATAAACTGTTGCCACCTAACTACTACAGAACTTTGCAAAGACAAAGTAACAGAGTACAGAACCAAACAGAATAGGGAGGATACAGTGCGAGGGCCGCCGACTTGCGGACAGACGCCAGCCTACCTTTTAACGACATCCACGCCATTCCAGCATGACATCCCGTCGCTCGAGGCCAGCTCGCCGATGCACAGCTTGTCTGCCAGGACAGCATAAAACGTGCGGTAGTGTCTCATACTGGTGACAAACACCCTGAAGACAGAAACCAAACTGGTAAATGACTTCACCTCCGACAGACCGCGACAGCGAGACACTGCAGTTCAGCTGTAGGCACGTCTTATCCAGTGTCACATTCTCACTTTAGATTTTTATTCATCTTAAAACAAAACAGTGACTCCCAAATTTAGTGTTTAGTTTAAGATAATTAAGAATGGGATGTTCAGCCAAAATATCATGAATATCAAAGCACCAATAATAATTGATTGGTTTTCTTTTTGCTTTGTGCTCCATGGGTCTGCAGCTCCATGAGACTCACTTCCTCTGGCCACTGAAAGACTTTCGGGCAGCTCGTCTCGGGGCCCCTGCAGAGCTGCCCTCCTGCCGAACGCTGCCCGGCTCGCCCGCTGTCCTGTCGGGGTGCCCGCACACCTTGTGAACCTGCCGTGGCGAGTGTGAATCTATCATGCTGTGCTCTCTGCTAAGGAAATACAACTCTGAGCAAAAGTGTTTATATGATGCTGACAAAGTCTTCAAACATATGATTCTGACAAAGTCGTGCCGGTGTTGAGGGGATACGAGAGCCTTTAGGAGTTAAACAAAGAGTAACTACCTACCTCGGAGTCAGACCGATCAATCAACATGTCTGAAATATGTACATGCTGAGGGAAACTCAAGTTTGACTTCAGGATCGTATCCTAGGAGTTGAACAATCGGAGGTGACGACCTCCAAATGATGAGCCTAGCGATGAATATTCTCACCTCTGCACGTTTATCTGTTCCAAATACCACGCTACTTAGCTCTGTCCTAAAAACCAACAAAAGCTACAGTTTCGATGGTATCATTAACAGTTCTGCACAAGCCTGGAACAATGGCATCTGTTTTAACTGCCCCATAACAGTGTTGTTTAATGGCACAGAATTAAGAACCAAAATAACCTTACAAACACATTAATTTATTTTATCGCAGATGACAATCTGAAAACGAACCTACTGAATATATTTTGTTTGGGAAGGGGGGATGCCTCTTCACGCTTTTCCATAGCTTTGTAACTTGTGATAGCTCTAAGTGATTATTAGGTCAGTGCACCATTCTTCACAAGATGAATGAAAAAATCCATACTTTGCCCACAGGGTAATAAATAGCATTTCAGCCTCTACCTAAATCAAGCTAAACCACTTAAACTGGTAGAAATACTCACAGGACAATCTACTTACAGCCCTTAAGTTTTAAGTTTATATACCTTCGAGGCATCACCTTTGTCAGAATCGATTTCGGAAATTTCCATAGGTTAAAGAAGGCATCTGAAAATCAGGAAAAACAGTCCCCCCCCGGGCCTTATGAATATATGAATGCAGGACTTCAGATATGAATTATTAATCATATAAGCAAGATAATTTCATAGCAACCATCTACCCTTCATCCCCAGTCGCTGCTTTGTGATTTAAATGACTGGGGTACAATTCTGCGCTACCCGTGTTTAACCCTATGGAAAGGTTTGCTTCCAGTGACAAATGTTTGCCAGACCGCAGTCTGTTAAAGATGCCCACTGCGTTCCCGAAACACTGCCAGCAGTTGAAACAGATCGAGGAGCACACTGGGCGTCTTGCGGACTTCTGAGGCTCTGGCACATGCCTCGCTTTGTTTGTGGTCTGCACCAGTTGGCCGGCTACAGCAGACCACATGGATGTAATTTTAGGAAATATTCTGGTCTTGCTTTTTTTGTGTGGCATTTTCTGTCTGGAGCTGTTGCATATTTGTCTGCAACACATTCACACTGTAGCTACTTACAGTGAAGCGTAAATCTCAGATATTTAACTGTGACTTGCGCTGATATTTTTTTATTGGTCCGGGATTGGTCCGGTATTTCTGGTACTGAGGTGGTTCAGGTTGCAGGATGTGTTTAATAGCAAGAAATCAAGCTAGGAAGATTAGCAGGTTCAGCTGTGAAGAGATGCTCTTACCTGAGCTGCGAGCTCGGGCCCATTTCGTTGAGCATGCATGACTGCGTTGATGATGGGGAAATTCACTGCCAGTAGCGCCTGTTCTGGCTCCTGGGCATCATGCAAACGACTGGATGCTTCTTCCACAGAGCGGACAAACTCCCTCCATTGGCCATCAATCTCCTCCACGCTGGCCAAGCAGCCACGCATGACATTGAGGCAGTAGCCCATGCAGGGCTTGCTCTGCGTCAGACCCTGGCAGTGTGGGCAGTAGAGCATTTTGAGCAAGGCCTGCGTGCACTGCGCACTGCACTGAAGGTGATCCGTGGTGTTGATGACCTCGACGGCCAGGTCCAGGGCCTGCAGGAAGACGCGTGTTGGGAGGAGAGAGAGCCTGACTTCATCTGCGAGCTGTTCGGGGAAACTTCCGAATGGGTTCAGTGGCCGGCGGATCGAACGAATGCACTCGGCATAGACTGAGGTGATTCCGGTCAAACCAGGGTTGATAAGGTGATTGTAGACCAGTGGGAAGAGGCCATCAAAGAAACGGTGGACGCTGACCTCCACACCAAGCTCAGAGCCCAACATAAACAGGCCGATGTCGGTGAAAAGCTCCCTGAGGAGACCCTCGGCTTCGGGGGCGATATTCTGGTAGGTGCTGTTAAACAGCGAGTTGGTGTAATTCTCTGCCTGCCTGGTGAGGTTCTTGAATATTTCTGTAAGGAAATATAAACCCAATTAGCCAACTCAAAGCTTATGACCCCGAACATGGCTTTAGTTCTTTGCATCAATGTATTTCAACATTTTCCTGATTTAATTTTTCATACCATCGGGAAATTGCGTCATGCTACACAGTATTATTTCAATAACATTTTCCAGTGAAACTCTATTTTGCTGTATCTTGCAGATAAAATTCAGTGAGCTTGGCAAGGGGGAGCTGTAACACAAAGCCTACATTTACTGATTTAAATCATAATCAGTGTACCTGGAAAAGGCCTGCAAAATGTAAATCCACAAATCTGTAAAATCACAATTCACGGGCACCATCATCTTGTTTGTGTAAACGGCCTGCAAGTCTGACATCTTGTTTGGGTAGACAGCTGGCAGGAGATGTTAAGCCATCCAGGTTCCTCCTGCTGGGAGGATACAGGGAGCGGCAGGGACCATACAAAGCCTTGCCAGACTGGAGATCAACCCCATATCACAGCAGAGATGGTCTGCGCAAACCTCCAGGTGGGGGTGGGTGGGTGAAAGACTGAAAGCCCACATTATCTGCAATTTTTTGCT
>JABFEA020000038.1:23360314-23372056 GCA_019775915.2 Cyphomyrus plagiostoma
ACCATGCCACGCTCAAAATTGCTTAAATCACCTTTCTCTCCCATTCTGACATTCAGTTTGGAGTTCAGGAGATTGTCGTGACCAGGACCACACCCCTAAATGCATTGAAGCAACTGCCATGTAATTGGTTGATTAGACAATTGGATTAATGAGAAATTGAACAGGTGTTCCTAATAATCCTTTAGGTGAGTGTATAACAGGTAAAAGAAGCAGGTGAAGATTAAGATGTTTACATTCTGTGGAAGGAAGGTGAATCAAACATAACCTGAACCAGCAGTTTAATCTTTATGGGCGAGAAAATCCCACAAGACATTTTCTGCTGTCAAAAACAGCATCCCAAAAGCAGACACACTCAGGTAAATGAAACTGGAAAGTAATTACAGGGAACAGAAAATGGTGAGCTGGCTTCAAAAAAAAAAAAAAAACCTGACTACAAAGAAGCTTCTGGTTCATCCTGTCAGCCTTTCTGTTAGCTTCCCGCACTAACAGGGTTATAACTGCCTCTGCAAATGCTGTCAAAAGACCAGAAAAGGATAATTGTTGGGAACTGGCACCTGTAAAGATGCACATTTTGTTACTAGGTTGTGCAATTTTTGTAGAAAGCCAAACGAGTGCCAAGGGACACAAGGGTCAACAACAGATTTAACCCACTTCCCGTTAGTTTGGGGTGGGGGGGGGGGGGATTTTATTGCCTGTCTGATCGGGACGTGACCTGAAGTCACTGTAGCATTGTAACTGATACGGTAAATAATAAAACCAATAAGCTATTTCTGGGGAGCAAAGACAAAAAACAAAGGCAAAAAAAAATACATATACATGGCAAGTGACTGAGATAAGCCGTGGTAGTCTATAGCGGGCAGCGGGTTAGGCTCCTGAGCCTGTGATCCGGAGGTCAACATCATGAAAGTCACCAGGAGACCCCAGGTGGTCGAAGAACTAGCAGAACTAGCTGCTTGGTCAAAAATCTACACCACTTTGGATAAAGGCATCGGCTAAATACGTGTCTGTTATTATATTGTGGGTCCTCAGTGTGTGTGTGTATAAGGGCTGCCACTAATGACTATTTTCTACTGATTAATCTATTTTACCGATTGGTTGCTTATTCTAAACGATTAATTTTCCACCAGAAAATCAACTTCACTGTTTAATTTCAGTTAATTTCATATCGACAACCACAAACTGCAAGTCACTGCAGGAGTTTAGATAATTTAATAATCTGCATGATTTCCGCGTATCTTTATGATATTAAATTAAGTTAGCGGAGCAAGCCAGATGCAATTGTTTTAGCAAATCACACAAGTGTTAAGCACTGAAGTGGCGATAAAGAAATTAACAGTCAGCTCACTAACCATAACAGCTTTTAATAGATGAGATTCTGTGGTTACACAAGGTAAAAGACATCGGTGGTGTGGCAATACGTCTCCTAGATTAACGTCCAACTTGTTTTTGTTTGGTAAATAGTTTGCAGTTCTTCCAGTTTACAACTTATTTTTTTAATGTACGTTTTCCTTTGAGTTTTACTTTAAGATAACACCGGCTCCAAAAACCCCAAAGCGCATGAACGCACACCCGCACAGTCAATCAATATAGAACAAGACCAAATTTTACTCTAAACATTGTCACAAACACTTGTTCAATGGATTGGAAATGGGAGTTATTGTACTTTGATTGACGATGCCATTGTGTGTTCCTGCGCGACGGGTTTTTTGGAGGTAGCATATGCAAGCAGACAACTTTATGGCTTTAATAATGAGAGTATTTGGCACCTACAAGGACAATAGGCATTTAAAAGTTTTCCCTACAAATAGTAATTTAATAAGCACGAATACACAACATTTTTTTGCCTACTCTGACGGAACATCATTGAGAATAGCGCCGGTGTGTTTTCGATTCAGGTCCTTGTGCTTAGCGCCATTCTATGCCATCAAAACCGCAGTGTACAACTGAAGTGTTCTCAGAATTAGGCATGATATTAAAGGAAAACATTTATTATAATCAATCATTTTCAAAATCATAACTAATTTCATTAAACAAAAAATAAAACAATGCGTCGATTAAAAAATTGATATCGACGTCATTGTAAGAGCAGAGCCTGTAGCGTTAGTGAGAACAATGTGACTTAAAAGGTTTAGCAATACTTCGGCAGCCATTAATAAATATATAAGATGTTGGAGTCTGAGCCTGAACAAACTCCACCGGGTCCATTGATGAGAAGACGCTTAGAGTCGCTGGAGGTGTTGCAGGTCACAAGGTGTTTATTTACTGCCAGCTGATCAGGGAGCAACTATCAGACATACACCCTCAGCATGTACATCAAGATGCTCAAGTATACCTGTCCGGCCTTCCCTCTTATAGTCCATTTGGGCTTGGCCCCCCTCATTTGGTATTATTCCAGCTACTTTGTTCTAGTTTGTGTTAGTATGGATACTCCCCCCCTCCCCTCCCTCCCCGATCTCATCATAGTCAGCACTTATGACAGTTCTTCCCCACTTTGTTAATTGTCTGCGGCCTTGGAGACCTTAAGGGCCTTCTGTTAGTTGTCTATGTGATCCACTATGTATTAGATAAATTATTCTAAGTGCAGGTGTTAGTGATATCCTTTATATGATCTGTTCCCACAAAGAGCAAAGGCACCTTTGAGTGGAGCCAGGCATGCTTTCCAATAAGTAGCCACGGCTGGTCCCTGTGTATGGAGCAGTAGGGCTTCGACCTGATCCTCGACGCTGACGAGAGAAAATTACTCATAAGGCTGCACTGCATGAACCAATGTGTGCACGGGTCTAAACCCAATGCAGAAACACCAGATAATTCTTTATATCCTTTTGAAAAAGGCACATACAACCTTGTAAAATAAATGCAGACACACACCTTGTATACTTTATTTCATTTTATACATCACTTGCATAATGGAAGAACTATTTCATCATTATACATTGTATTACAATTACTTGTATTATTACTATCATACTATATTACATCATATCACAAAAAAAGAGGACCACCCTCAAATTATCACAGAGCCAGCCCCTTACCTAAGGCCAGGTCAGCTTGGGGAGCATGCGCTGATATGGCGTGTTCTCCCCACAGACAGACACAATGCTGATGGCTGTGCCCAAGTGGTCATTAAAGGCCTGGATTTTGGTTTTTATCCAGGACAATCGCAAGCCCAGATACTCAGACTCCTCGCTCACTCTCTCGAGGGTCCCAATCGGAGCCTCCATTGACTCTGCGAAGATCACAGCATCGTCAGCAGAGTCAAGATCAGTGGATCTTTCTTCACCATCAGATGCCGCAGAGTCACTGGACCCGCTAGGACCCTGCCCAACACCCAGCCCGTGCAAGCATTGAATATAGTAGGAGATACAACACACCGATGGCAAAACCCAAATCAACTGGGAAGAATGTGGATGTTCTGCCTCCACTATGGACAGCACTCACAATACCAGTGCACAGGCTACCCACGATGCCCAGGGCAAAAAAAAAAACCCTTACAGTTTTTGCTTATCTGAGATATGCCAGTTTTTTATACTTTTGGAAGCTACCAGCATTGCGAGCTATGAACATAAGAAATTTACAAACGAGAGGAGGCCATTCGGCCCATCAAGCTCATTTGGGGAGAACTTAACTAATAGATCTGTTTCCAGACATAACTATGTTATGAGACTGAAATTATAAACTGTAAATTGGATGCAGTTAAATAAAACAGCTGAAGAGGCTTGGGAACTTTTAAAAAGCACATTGTTGGAAGTGCAAGAGGACTTTATACCTGTTTCCAGCAAAACTAAACCTAGGAAATTGCAAACTAGGTGGTTTACTATGGAAATTAAGAATAATAAGTCAGGAGGAAAAGGGCCCTTTTCCACAAATGGAAAATAACTAATAATTTCAAAACAAAGCAGGAGTATCTGAGTCTACAGGTTGAGTTAAAAAATAACATAAGACTCACCAAGAGGAATGTAGAAAGGAAGATTTCATTGGAGGCTAAGGATGATGTCAAAAGTTTCTTCCAGTACTTTAACTCCAAAAGAGCTCTAAAAGCTGAGAGTACTAATTTGCATGATAGTAAGGGGCTTATAATTGAAAACGAAGTTGATATAGTAATTGAGTTTAATGATTATTTTGCACGGGTGTTCACAGTACAGAATATGAGTAACTTACCACCATTTAGTACAAATACAGCGTCGTCTCTGACCAATAAATGTATAACTGAGGCTGATGTGGTACTAAGCCTAGCTAAACTCAAAGTAAATAAATTGCAAGGCCCTGATGGGATCTTACCTATAGTTTTAAAAGAGATGAGGGATATTATTAGCCAACCTTTAACTTTATTATTTCAGAAATCTTTATCTACTGGTGTGGTACCTTCTGATTGGAAGTGTGCAAATATAACACCCATATTCAAAAAAGGGGATAGGAGTAATCCAACAAACTATAGGCCAATCAGTTTAACTAGCGTTACTGGAAAAATAATGGGAGCTATAATCCAAACGAAAATGGAAGATTATCTGGATTCAAATAACATTCTGAGGGATAGCCAACATTGATTTAGGAGAGGTAGATCCTGTTTAACTAATTTACTTGAGTTCTTTGAGGAAGCTACAAGAGCTACAAATTTATCACAAAAAGGCCTTCTATGTGATCTACTTAGATTTCCAGAAGGCCTTTGATGTTGTCCATCACAATCAGCTCTTTCTTAAGATCAAAGCTGCAGGGATTTTAGGAACTGGGGCAGCTTGGATCGATAACTGGTTAACAGACAGGCTGCAGCAAGTACTTAATAGTACTTATTAGAGGCACAATGTCACAGTGGGCCTGCGTTCATAATGGAGTTCAGCAGGGTTCAATTTTAGGACCACTATTGTTCCTAATTTACATTAATAATATTGACACCAATACATACAGTAAACTGGTTAAATTTGTAGACGACACCAAGGTGGGAGGTATAGCAGATACTGATCTAGCAGCACAGAGGCTACAACAGGATTTAATTAGCGACTGGGCTGATACCTGGCAGATGAAATTTAACACAGATAAATGTAAGGTAATCCATGCAGGGAGCAGAAGTATTACAGATGTTTTACGGGTTCCACAGAAATAAAGGTAGCTGATTACAAGAAAGACATTAGTGTTTATGTTGATGCTTCTATGCTCCTCTCTCACCAGTGTGGGGAAGCAATAAAAAAGGCCAATAGTATGTTGGGTTACATCTCTAGGTGTGTGGAGTTTAAGTCAAGGGAGGTGATGCAACGATTATATAATTCTTCGGTAAGACCCCACCTAGAATATTGTGTGCAGGTTTGGTTACCATACCTTAAGAAGGACACTGTTGTCTTAGAAAAGGTGCAACAGAGGGCAACAAGAATGATTCCTGGTCTTAGAGGAATGTCTTACGAGGAGAGGTTAGCTAAGCTGAATCTGTTCAGCCTCGACCAAAGGAGACTAAGGGGGGACATGATCCAGGTTTTTAAGAGTCCAACAGGTTGGGATGCTGTTCAGCCAAATAATTTCAATATTAGTTTAAATACTAGAACTCGTGACCATTTTAAAATGAATTTGAGGACGAACTTATTTACACAGTGTGTAGTTAGGGTATGGAATAGTCTTCCTGCTAGTGTAGCGGAAGCTAAAACCCTGGGTTCCTTTAAATCAGATGTAGATAAGATTTAAACAACTCTGAGTTATTAGTTAAGTTCTCCCCAAACGAGCTTTTTGGGCCGAATGGCCTCCTCTCATTTGTAAATTTCTTATGTTCTTAAGGTTCTGTGTTTTTCTCCAAAGTCACAGGGATACTTCAAGATAAAGATAAGCAGTTTATCCCAATTCTGAAAATCACTGCGCCAAATCCAAGAAAACAACCAGAAATTCGTCACTAGAATCTTTTTTACATGCTTCCAACCGTGTGGGTGTTTGCTTGGACACCGTAGGGATATTGGTATCCAATTTTCTGACAAAGACAAAGAATGCCATGCAATGTATTATCACAGATAATACATAGAGAAATGAACATTGTGTCTGCAAGAACACAAAATATAACATAAAACCAAAACAATTGTGATAAACAACACAAAGCCACACAAAAGCAACCTGACACAAACAGACACAGGCCAGTTACGTTGTTGGGAATTTCATATTTTCAAGTGACCCGTGTGAATTTCTGGCACCTCTGTAGCTGTTCTTCTCTTAGGTGGAAATCTAAGGAGCAGAAGTCAACCGCCTCACGGGACCCACACTAAGGATCTGACCCGAAACAAATGCAGGGTGTGGAAACACAGCAAAACATGATTTATTGAAATTCACCTGGGCAACAGGACACGACAGCTGCCAAAATTGTATCATACATACAGTATAGACAAGGGTGTCACCGCCATTTAATCTGAGGGGGACGTGTCCGTCTCACATTTCATAATTATTTGTTTGAACCCCCCCACATTTATCATGAAATATTAGTTTTATGCTAGTGTCCCCCCCCCCCACTCAAAATGCTTCTGGCACCCCTGCATATAGAGTTCTCAAAAACCACTTATTCCAAGAGTTGTGATGTTCGAGCCCGGCCCTCGGCACGTCTGTGTCAAGGCCCTTAACCCCCAGCTCCCTGGGTGCTGCTATGGGTGGCTGCCCTTCGCAGCCAGCTTGCTCTCACCTGCGGAAAGCAAGCTGGGGGAGCCATAAAGAGCATTTCTCCATCGGGATCAACAAAAGTATCAATTATTATTAATATGCAAAATCATGTTGAATATCTTGGTAGGATATTCATTAGTTTAAATCATCAGAACTGCAACTGGAACTGTTGTAGAACAAACATAAAAAGGAACATGTGAAAACAGCAACCATTACAGTACCAGAACCTAGAGTCATAGTCAAAGCATACAGACAGAAAACTTTTATTATTAATAGCTAAGTGATCATTAAGGGTGCTCATTTCCTGATCAGCATTCTGTAAGACACCTTTAACATGGCAAGGAGCAGTTTAAAGCTATAAGGCTGTACAAATTACTGACCAAAAATCGAATTCCAATTAATGCAAGTAATAAGGTAACACAATTAGGAAATCGGTGTAATGAGCAAGGTTCACTCTTGGGTACTTTCGCACAAGGCAAATTATTTAGATTATCCCACCATCAGAATGATTTATTTGCTATCACTTTGGCCCTCACACTTCTGAGCTGAACAATTGATGGCTGACGAGTGTACCACACGTCTCAATGGAGCCGCAAACTCCTGTGTGGTCCCGGGGAGTGAAAAGAAAGAGATAAAACAAAGAAGGTAGCTGGGAATCATCCACATGTTCCATTCTTCCTCTGTAGTTCCAATTCAAGCTCTTCCCTTGGGGGCTGGGCTGGCTCTATATAGCCCAAGAACATGGTGTTAGGCGCCTGTATTTGTTACACAATGACTGTCTGTTAGCACAATTTCAATTTCAATACTCATTACAATGTTTCTTCCTGTCTCGTCTTTGCCCTGCAAATTAATTAAAATCGAAGGATTCGCTACTTTATGTTTTTGTTCCTCGTCGAAAGCTAATTATTAAGAAATGTAATTTTAGGCTTCAAGCTTCCAGATCCTCTCTTTTGCCACACAAGCAGGGGGGTGATATTTGGATTTGGTCCAGAATGGTGCAATAGCAGGAGAAAGCGAGAGGACAATGGGTGGAAAATGTAGACAATGCATTCACAACTCACATTACAGCCAGAACTGCAAGTGTGGAAGTGTGTGATGTGCAGTAGTATATGAAGGGATTATTCAGTAGTATATGAACAGTGATTCGTCTTAGCATTTCAGAGCTGTGATCCGGGGGGGATCCTAAAGCATTTTTGTTATGGAGGGAGATTTGGGGGGTGGGGGGGACTCCTATCATCCTATACACCACGGTTATAAAATACATTTCAAACTAACCTGCAAGGTATGTCACTAAGAGGCAAAACAAAGTGACACCGACAAATTATATGGTCATATTTCAGTCCTATAAAGTGTCATTGCGTACATTTCTAAGGTTCATTTCACAGCAGGACAATAAGTGTCCCCACAAAGCAGTACGGTGAAAACTCAGATCCACTTAAGATACAAAGAAAGAGATCATGAAAAAGGAAGCTTCTGGCAGGTTCCAAAGGTCTCTGCCGCCTCATTTCCCTGGCTCATCTGTCTACTCCTTCACCGGAAGGCCGAATCCGATTCTGACAGAATCTCCAAGCCGTACCCTGGCAAACAGGTCTCACATGGGGCCCACTGAAATCCCCATGAATGCAGAATACCAAGCACCTGCAGTTTGGGGTTTTAACAAGCATAGCCTGTGGCTTTAACATATTGCAGTGCCTGCACGAACAGATATACAGCAGATTAATTAGACTGACATAAATATTCGTACATTTTTTAATCACACTAAAACCAACCGACAAATGCAAATTCCAAACACAGAGTCCAAATCCTAAAATATAATAAAAAAAATGATTTCTTGCCAACGAAAAACAAATTGAGTCTGGCTTTATCAAAAGGACTCCCCACACAGAACAGCAGGCTTGTTACAACAACGATGCCTTCGGTAAAATTAGTCCTTGATATTTTTAGCACACACTTAAAATGAAGATGGAAATTGGCATTAAACTTCATGCTGGGATTTAGTTTAACAAAAATCTTGGACTTAAGTTTGGAACCAGCATGCTACTTATGATAATTTATCAATGATCTGATCTTAAATTATACAATGCACTGTGTCATGGAAATATTATTTGTTCCTTAGAAAAGACACTCAAGTACATTGATTAAAAAAGAAAAAAATACATTTCTAATCACCTGTTTCATGTTTAAAAGTGAAGTTAACGCACAAAAGCACACTCCAAGCCCATTTCAAGATGAAGACCTTCCTGGGCCTGCTTTGAGGAACTGTGTTTTCGCCATTTGATAGAAATCACCTAAGGCACAAAGTCTCACTTACAAAGTATGTACACATGCAGTCAAAATATTGCCCACAAGTGGTTTTTTTTTTTTCTTCCAACCAGCCCACCACCCAAGTGTACAATGTATCAGGACTAACAATCGGTGCTATCCGGATATATAGAACTGACTTATATTTGCACATATCAAAAACACAGTGCTTGCACAGCAATCCACACAGCCAAGTCTTATCTGATAGCATTCCTAACCCAGTGCTAGGTGGAAGAAAAAGCTTGCTTGAAAATCCACAAGCTTTGTGTAACTGGCAAAAATCCTTGTAAATAGCTTCTCATGAAGAAAGCACACCGCCGTAAACGTTGTTAAACAGAAGCATGTCTGCTGGAGTCAGACGTGTCCCCGTGAAGCATCAGCTTAATGCAGAACATTTATAATCAGAGGAGTGAACACGTCTCTCCTGAATCAGCAGTCAGTCTCAGATCTACAGCTGCCTCATCATAACTGACCATACTACCAAGTGAATGTTTCTGGTGCCGACAAAACAACAGATTACTTGCTAAAGTCTGGCGCACCATCTCACCTAAGTTGGCATCACACCAAGTCACACTTTATTCTTTGGGGAGGCACCCTACTGTGTTATTACAGCCAGAACTCTGAGTGCACATGTGCAATTCACTTCAAGGTACCATAGTACTAATAGTCCCCATCTAACCTGAAATCAAGCCTTGTTCCTCAAGCCTGGTGACAGTTTTACTCATTTAATCCTACACAGCCCTTGACCATAATTACTGGCAGCGCTGCCCATAGTATTTACATTGATTAATTTCTAACAAACAAAAAACACCCAGGATTACAGGGAGGAAAACAATACATTACATTCCATGTCAGCATCCCCCTGGAAGCTATGGAAACAACAACTGCCACTTCAAAGAAATGCTTTTCACAGACTCTCCAGTGAGTTAAACTCAACCCAGCCAAAAACAATTAGTCACGAAAGTCTTCCCATATTTGATATGGCAGAAACAACAGTGGCATACGAATACAAAATGCACAGGGTTACAGAATCCTGATGGTCAAGTTTCCTGAATGGCCAATTGGCTTTGTTATCTCAGTCAAAGACGACAAAAAAAAAATTTTGGATGACAATGTGCTTTTCATCGTTCCAGGGTACGCAGCGATGTTGCATTAATGCGACGACGCAGCCCCTTTCTCCACCCTATCCCATGTCAGATGCGTACAGAACCTCCAACGCATTCCTTTCCATGTCAGGCTCTTTTGATTCCCTCACACTGAGAAATGCAACCTCCCAGATGCACACGTCTGTAGGATGGACCATGAAATAAGTGAATGGTAAGACCGCCCCACAAACTGCAACCCCAGTTGGTACAGAGCCTGCAGCATTCATCTCAGCACAACACACTGTAGCCTAGGCCATCTAACAGATGAATTCTGTTTGAATATGAAATGTAGCATGGCAGCTCCCTGCATGGAGTGCGCCATCGTTGTGCCCTATGCTGTGTGGGATAGGCTCCAAACCCCACGTGACCCCAACCAGGCTAAGGAGTCAGAAGATGAAAGGCTGAACTATATTAACAAGATCCTACGAGTACCATTTGATTTAGACAGAATTAAATAATCAGCTGAAAACATTAACTTGAAAAAACAGTGCTCAGTTCACAAAAATGCTTATTAAATTAAAAGTTACCACAGAACGCACACATCATTCTCAGCATAAACAAAGCTGGCCAAGAATACTTCATTACGCATCACCTGCCGTCTGACAACTCTGCCCTAGAGGAAGGCGGGAAAAAAAGGTAATCAACAGGTGAGAGGCAGCCCAGCACGGGTACCATAACAACTGTAACTATGGCATCTCACGATAACTGCCAACAAAAACTGTACTTCCTTACGGAATTACAGATAGTTTGGAGATTGACTCACCTATTCATTTAATTAAGAAAATATTTCACAGTTTGGAACAAGTTATTAGGTTTTGACTGCTTGTAAATCAAATTAGATATTTTATTTAAAGTGGTAGGTGTCCATTCATAAACCCAATTTCTATACCAGCTTCTCCTGTGCAATTTGGTCCAGGGCCGATCCCAGAAGGGATATTTGCAGAAAGTCTGGCTGTTTAAAACACAAGTCAGATAAGGCTGTCAAAAGCCAACATGATAACGGTTGTTACCCCTACTGTACACTAATGTTATGAAGCCAGGTAGAAGATGACTTACAGTCAAAGCTCACACACAGCAACCATGCTAACCTGTAAATTACAAGCATCGAGCACAAAACTGTTTCTGAAGAATGGAACAAACTGATGACTGGCTTTGGAAACTGGATCAGTATGTACAATTGTCAACCCATGCATAGTTACCGATTATCACTAACAAATTAGAGCACAATTCATTCAACAAGTGCTATATAGCTCATAAATGACTACTTTTCTTAGTGTCAAAACAAAATCTACTTTTTTTCCTGCAGTTTCTCAAAACAAACCTCCATTATATTGACAGTCTGATCACAAGTGGTGTAAATAAAAAACGTATTCATTTGCTGACAAGGGTCTCCCTCTGCCACATCCAAAGAACCCTGGAACTGAGATGGTAAATCTTTAACAGAAGGTACACAGAGATATTGCAGCCTTGTGTGTTATTGGCCTAATAATATATATATATATATATACATACATACATACATACATACATACACATATACACACACATACACATACATATATATACACATACATACACACATATATATATATATATATATACATACAGTGGATAGAAAAAGTCTACACACCCCTGTGAAAATGTCAGGTTTCTGTGGTGTAAAAAATGAGACAAAGAT
>JABFEA020000038.1:23384476-23396394 GCA_019775915.2 Cyphomyrus plagiostoma
TGTGATTGGTTGATTAGATAATTGCATTAATGAGAAATTGAACAGGTGTTCCTAATAATCCTTTGGGTGAGTGTATATTCATATACATGAATATATATATTCATGTATATGAATATATTTCATATATACTTTTTAAATTAATTAATATGCATAAATATTAGATTTGGATTATTTGTCATGCATATTTAATAGTACTAGTCCAGTGAACCACCTCTTTCATAAATAACGCAATTATACTTATTGTTGCATTTAATCATAGTGAATAAAGTGGAATCAAGTTTTCAAGACTTTAATAGGCACAAACTGCAATACTGTGCAGGATGTCATAAAAAATGCTTCATTTCATCTTGCCAGTTTGCAGTTAAATCTCAGTCACTTTCTGTAACATAAATAACCAGTTACTGTACGGCTCACAGTAGTGTATTTGGATTTTATGGACTTTTTTTACTACTAAAAAAAATAATAGACACAGAAATGATTTCAGCAGTATAGTTTGGTAGAAGTGTGTGTCTTTTGCTTTATATGCGAGTCCTTGCTGTCACATATTTTCCAAACACAGATGGGGTCAGGAGTCCCTCATTCTCCTAAGAAAACCTGCAACTGGCTTGCTGTTTGACCCAAGGTCAGTCCTCCCCACATGCAGAGGAATGACCTTATTCCTTGCTGGACACCAGCACAGAAGGTTGTGGATTCTCAAATCTGAACAATTTGGTTTGAATGTCAGTATCACTGTCATGCTTTCCAGTCCTGTGATTGTTTTGTTTTGGTCCTTTTGAAAGCATACTAGATTATAATCACCTTTCATAATGGCTCCAAACTGTAAACTTTTCTATATACTTCCAACAAAAAAAAATGTGGTGCCGGATAATATTTATAGCATGCTAAATAAAATGCATACAGTATCGTGCAAAAATCTTAGGTAGTCAAAGGAAATGTTTAAAGCTATTACTCCATGTAGTGAGTGTAGACTGGCTCCGAACAAAAAACGCAATTTAACGTTGGAAGATATGCAATTTAAGAGTAAAGCAATAAAAACTAACAAGAATCTTTTCCATTCTTTAGAATGTTACTGATATGTTGTTGGATGTCTAGAAGATCACAGCTTTGGTTTTAACCCTATTCTCAGGGACATGCCAGCCATTACATTAAATTTCACCACCAGTTCACTTACTTAATTAATTAGTTAAGAAGTCCATGAGATATTGATTAACCGTACAAGGTTAGTGGTTGAGTAAAAAAACAACATGGATGAATTGGAAGGCTGCAGCGCATACTTGGGGTGACTTTAGGAGAGGTTTTAAAATGACTACACTAACACATTTTGACACATAATATGCCTAATCTTTTTGCCCAGTACAATAAGGCTATTTATCTGGGTAGTAAATGTATACTCAGAGTGTTCACATTGACATTTATAATATGATATTAGGACTCCCTTTATTGACCTCATGATATAACAAAATGTGTAAATTCAGAAAATGAGGAAAACAAAACTGTGGTCATTAAAAAATTAATAGTTTATACCAATATGAAGGTCATTTAAACACCATTTTCGTTCACTGTACTATATATTCTCAAAAAAGACCTGAAATTAACTGAAAATTGTTTCAAAGTATCTTCTAAAACCACCCCAGCATTTGCAGCAGCCATCCAATTTAACCATGTATTTGTTGACTTGACCACTAAGTACCATGTCGGCTAATCAATAGTTATTTAACTAATTAAATTAGGTAAACCATTTAGTTGATATCAATATCTTGTTGGAGAGCAGAAGACATGTGTGTTAGTTTTTACTGTGTTACTGTTAATCTTCATATGTTTTAATACTATTTTCTATCTTTCTGGGCAAACTCTCTATATATACATTAACTACTCAGAGAAATAGCTTTAAACGTTTTCTTTGACCAACTAAGATTTTGCACTGTATATAAACACTTATAGTCTCAAAACACAACACATTTCCTTTTGTGTCTGTTCAGTTTCTTGATTTTTTCGGGGATAGCCCTGGTGAGGGATGATGGAGAAACTGTCACAGACACCATACCTTTCATCAAGGTGGCTTTACATAAGCCAGTTCAGTATAGTTAGCCTTAAAATGTATTGAAAAATAAATACAGCTTTATATGTTATTTTCCATATTTCTGTGTATGAGTAAGTTACTTTGATTTAAAAAGTGCCTTATTACACTACTTCCACTGATTAAATTTAGTAATTAGGAAAATTATGTTTGGAAAGAGAGAGTGGGATGGCTTTACTCTGCTCTACCAACCACTCTTTGGTTTGACAAAAATTCTATCAGAGCCACTTCTTTCTCTCATCAGTATTAATAAACATGTGTGTATGTGTGGATTAGGTTTATATTTCATTGTTAAGACCAAATTCAATCAACAATGGTCCCTATAATGTCTAAATAATAGAAATAACAATGTTTTTATCACATTGTAGGGAAATCTGGTCCCCAAAATGTAACTATTATATAACACACAGACACACACACGCACGCACACACACACACACACACACACACACACACACACACGCACACACACAATACCAGAATACAACAGATAGTTCATTAGACAATGTTGAACTATTTTGATGTCTAGCACTGATTTGTAATGTCTTCCTGGATTTGTAGTGTGTTGCTTACCTTCCAGCATCTGTTTCCCTAGATGGCCACGATTTAAAGGACTGGCAGTGAGATATAATAGGCAGGTGGGTTTGCTGCCACTTTACAGGCTCATTTACATACCAAATACAGGTAAATCAAAGAAGTCAATAAATCCCCGCCCATTTAAAGCATCTGCCTCATATAATACAATGAAATCTAAATGGTCTTTTTTAAGTAGTAATTCTGTTGAAATGATTATGATGAAGATAATAATAATAATAATAATAATAATAATAATAATAATAATAATAATAATAATAATAATAATAATAACTTATGTACTCAGAACATTTTTCCATAAGAACACATCTAAAGAGACTGGCTGTACAATTGAAATTAATGTCCCATCTATAGTGCCACCTTGTGGTTACTGGCAAAATTTCTTTCTCTTTTATCAGAAAAGGCAGACTACAGTATGTATCATTTATATTCAATTCAATTCAGTGCTATTCAATTCAGTTCAAGGGTGCATTATCATATGCACAGTAATTAGTCAATTGCATTATACAATGACCTCTTACTCTGCGTATTGTTCCATAAAAATAAAATAGAAATAATAATAAAAGGTGCTAAGAGCAGAGTGCAATTAAACAGTAAATCAATAAGACAACAAATGCATGTGCAGTTATGACAACAAATAAGCAAACACAGTGCGATGTAATATACAGTTCAGAGTAAACATGTAATACAAATATTTTAAGTAGTGCAAATGACTGGATAAGTAGGACAGAGATGCAGGATGGGGCCACAGGTCTGATGGCTTGTCGGTAGAAAGTGTTCTGTCATCTTGCAGTCCTTCATTTCATGCTCTTGTAGTGTCTCCCTGATGGTCGGAGCGTAAATACTCTGTGCTGGAAATGGCTACTGTCCTTTATCATGCTGTGGGAACTCCTGATAACCCTGCTGTAATGATTGTTCTCCAGCGATGGTAAAGCTGTTCCTGAGATGTTCGAGCTATTATGACCACCAGCTGTAGCAGCAGTACCCAAACAAGACTATGATGGCGCTGTTGGCCCCGGTGAGAATGATGTTGGTAGTACTATAGACATTTTTTAAGGTTTCTGGCTGACGTGTACACAGCACACATCCCAGGGGGGGTCCACTGTTTTGGGGCCGCACATTGTAGGTACAGTCGCCAGTTGGGACCGAATGAGGTCTGCCTGTTGGAATGTGCAGGGGTTGGGTGATATACCATGGTTGAGGAGTTCCTCATTTAGTGTGGATGGAGTTATCTCCTGAGCTGTAATCGATGAATAACATTAAACATATCTGCTCTTGCTGTTCAGGTATGCTAAAATTGGGTGTATGGCAGAAATGGTGAGTCGATTTCCAAAAAAGTCCTACTTCTACTAGCAACTCCTTATTTTTTACTAGGACTAGACTCAGACTCGCTGACAGCGACTCCTGAAGAAGTCTTTAAAGCTCTGTTGAAATTTATACACATGTGAAGCATCGAGTATACAACTCTCCTCAGACCATTAAGGCATTAAACACATCAGGATGTGCGAGTTCCTGCTTTAGAACGATGTGTTAAAATGAAAATCGCGATTATTTTAGCAGCACGATAAACGGGGTCTGGGTTATTGTAATTCATTAGCCAATCAGATCACTCCAACGTAGCTGGGGGCGGAGTCCGGCATAGTTTGGTCTGGTTCCAGAGTAGGGCCAGTCTGACATGCTTTCAGGAAGGAATATCTTCATCATAATGTTATTTTAGAGAAACTATAAGGTTTAAAATCTACGTTAGAAAAATGCTTAGGTTCTTACAAGAAATGTATTGCTTCAAAGGCATTTGAAATATTGATTACTTTGAAATTGTATATAAGCCTAAGCTACTATGACATGTGGATTTTTTGAACTGTTCAAGTGATGATTCCCATTTAGTTACATCAAGCAAATAGGTGGCTGAATTTTTGGATACATAGTGATGTCAAAAGGGAGCCACAATGCAGACTTGAGACTTGGCTCGGACTCTGATTTTGTGACCCGTGAACATCTCTGATGTATGGCAATGTTAGCGGCTTGCTCTGTGCATCTGTCTGAGCAATAATTATTAAGGGAAAGAGGAATCAAAGAGAAATGTAGGAGTGATTCTGTTGCTTGCAACATTAAAGACATTTATAATCTCTATCACAGCATTAGGACAGCCTCTCTGTGTCAGTATTAACACAGGTCTTTAAGTGTAAATAACAACAGAAACAGCAATCATAACAACACCGTGGCTCAGTAAAGATCATTGTGGCCTCATACCTCCAGTTTCGGGGGTTTGAATCCCAATCTTCTGAATGAACCCTCTGTGTGTGGGAGGGGGGGGAGACCATTTTTTCGGTACTAATTAATAAAATAAATAATCTGGGACTGCAATCAAAAAACTAAAAATGTCCACAGTTTTGTGTTTTGTCTGGTTATTTTTGGGTAAGGTTAGAGCTGGGCAGAGGTTGATGTCATCATGCTGGGATTATTGTTTTTTCCATATAAATCAATTGAAAATCCCCACAAAGATATGAGTACAAATGTGTGTGATCTGAGCAGGCTTGTCTCTGAGGTGGGGTGGAGCCCAGGGAAAGCCAACTTATTCCCGCCCCAGAGTACCTGACTCGAGGAGAACATGCACACTCCACACACACACACAAACACACACACACAAACACACAGCCACAGACCCTGGTCCCAGAAGTGTGAGCTAACAGCGCTAACCATCGCCCACAGTGCCGTCCCCAACCTAACATAACAGTCCTAATGTTGCATATTTTTACATCATATTGTTCTTCTCTTTTGCGTGAAGTAAAATCCTCGCACTACAACTACAAATCAACATTACGGTAGCTTCTGTGGCCTCTTGAAAAACATCACAGTATTATAATTCAGTAAATGAACAAAGGCAGACCAAATTAGACTTTCAAATCACTGTTAACCTTACTTCTGATGTAATGCATTGCAAAACCTTAATAATCCAACCGAAATACGGAAGAGACAATCTTTACAACTTGCAACACTGCAGAACTGAATAGTGTTGCCCAAAGTGTTTATTTGGCTGCATACTCTCAGTAAATTCAGCTTTCTCATTGCATCAAAACAAGCACTAAATGGAAATTCATTCGACCCTGTGTTTAGTACAATACATTGCCATGTTTCCATTTTATTCTTTGTTTGAAAATCACAACAATAACAAAGCATCACTGTCAGCATGCACACGCAGAGTCCGTCGTTTGGTTAGGTCTGACAGTGGGACATTCAAATCCTGTAGCAGTTTTATGGTCCGCTGTATGACTTTGACTTTGACATTATTGTGAGTGTGTCCATTCACACAGTCCCTGTTCATGGTGGTGAACCCAGAACTGAATCTCGGTCCGATTTGAGATGACAGCAACTCCTCCAGTGTCCAGTTCCACATTGTAGGATCCTATGTTTTTTTAAAAAAAGTATATATGACTTTTATATGTTGTAGCCAAATCATAGAAGTTCTTTATGTGACACCCAAAATAAACATACAATACATATTAACTCAATGTGTCATTACACATATATATGTCTTTTATTCATGTAAAATGCATTGACTGAATCATGGACATTCATCCCACACAGGAATGAGTCTTTTATAAAGGAAACATGCTTTTTCAGCTGATGCATCCGCTTTGTGTTCTGAGAGCATAACATAATTTAATTAAGCCAAGTGAATGTGGAGAGATCATACACATGTTTCATTAGACTAATATAAAAGCAATATAATACTTTATTAAGAAACCACAAGCAATAAACATGTATTACCTACTAAAGCCATATGTTATCAGATATGGTAACATGTAAAGTTCACATGTAAGGTTAGTGTTTTTCCTTACTTGTTACATGTGTATTTTTGGTATGAATGTGGCCAAAATTATACAAGAACTTATAACAAACTTCTTGCGTTGTCCTGTATAATGGAAATAATTAAAATGCTTGATAGCCTTTCATGAGCCATGCACTTTGTTTCACATGGGAGGATTCGTCATGCTGGGACTCCTCCAAGCTGTGAGGGCTTCAAAGGGCTGATTCCTCACCCTTCCCCATTGTTTCAGAGTCAGTATCGTACTTCTGGGGCCGTAACACCAATCTCTTACGATTAGTACGTACAGTATCTGCTCTGCTGTAAGTTTGCTGATGGGATTTCTCTATACTGGATCCTATGACTGGGACTCTTCCTTTATTTAAACGCAGTCCCTTTTAGTTTGAGTGAGCACCCTGCTCTTATACGCTAAGGCCTCACTGTAATAGTGCGACACTTAGACCTGTTTATTGCAACGTCAGATATAACTTTGACTAATAACTCACCCTTGGCTACCAGTCGCTGAATGCCTTTCATGGCTTGTGGCATCTCCTTGGTGACGTGCATCTTTTCTGGATTCACTTTGAGCCTGTCAGCCTTGAGTTGATATCCTATGCTTTGTATTTCCTGTCTCATCAGTTAAACTTGTCTGCATTTGGTTTAATGTTTCTTTCCCTGCATCTTTCTAGGCCCCATCTCAGTTTGTGATCGTGGTGTTTGCCTGTGCTTTGCAGCCTCTCACCTTCTGCAGATCAGTACATCATCTGCACTGATGTATATGCCAGGTCAGTTACCTTACACTAAAAAAACTTCTGGTGCTGGGATAATACCTACTGGCTTCATTAGGAATCGAGATCTGCCAAATGTTGTGGCAAAGGTGGTAAGATAGCTAGATTCCTCTGTAACAATTTACGGTAACACTTTACTGAATCAGGGACAAATGATATAGTATTCTGTTACTTATGTATTAATTCAGAAAAAAGTCTTAGACTTACATTGATCTTGAAGTTCCTGCATGGAATACATGATCCATTCCGAGTGATTAATGATGAACTAACACTTAGTTAATGGTTAATTAATGCCTTAAGTAAGCATGTACTTTTATTGTACTATGTACTATTGGTAAAGTGAGGGTAAGTAATTGTAGTTGCTGACACACAACAATGAAGTGTGCCCTCTGATGTGACATGGCAGTGGGCAGCTATTATACAGCACCCAGGGAGAAGTGCATGAGGGTTGTACCTTGCTCAGGGTACCTCACTGGTAGAAGATTCAAACCAGCAATCTTCCGGTGACAAGCATGCTTCCCTACCTATTGGAACACTACTGCCCCCTGTGTCCTGTTAATTCTGTAACCCTTTATGAACTACTGAAGGAACTAGTGAAGAAATAAGTCATGAATAACACAAGTTAAGTACTGATCTCATATTTGTTCATTTTAATGAATCATTATGCAGATTTTATCCCAAGAAGTTACCATTTTTCTTACTACAGAAGACCTATAGATAGATAGATAGATGGACGGATGGAGGGATAGTGATAATAATGGCTACTCTGATGGGTAGAATTGTCGCCTCACACCTGCAGGGCTTCGGGTTTGAATTTCACCATCTAATAAATTGTACAGCTTTTGTTCAAATAATCCCATTGATATGTTCTGCAGGGCTCCGCCAGGAGAAGATGATTGGGGCACTGTGTTTGTGCTGTCATACTGTTCTCAGGTTAGCGTGTGCTCTCTTTTCAAGCTGAAAAAAAAGATGTTTACTGCGATCAAGAAGAGGAAATAAAAAAATTATACAAAAAACGTATTTGGAACTAAATGTGATATTTATATTTTTCCCTGCAAATAGGTTTGTGAGCATATTCCCTTCGATGATATTCAGTTAAAAGGTACATGTCAAACCGTTTGCATTACTGACCTACTTTATGTGCTGTGCTCTCCCTGAGTATTCAGTGATTTATTTACATCTTTTTTCTCCCATAAAATATACGACACCCCCACCAAAACCAGGATGTACGACCCCTCTCAGGAAGCCAGGGAAGTGGGGTCTGTTTGTTTGGTCCGCACCTGTCACGCTGTGCTACACATCTCCTTTGTCTTCAGAAAGTACAGCTGGAAGCCCTTGAATCTTAATGCACCAAATGTCCACCCATAATTTTTATGGTCATGCCATGAAAAAGAAAGCACAAGTTACATTTATAATGCATTTTGTTTCATTTATTTGAATGCACTTTTCACAAGTTAGTGCTTTACAGTTTATTTAGCAAAGGGATTAAACAGCCAGTGTGGAAAAAAAACAGAGTTTTCTGATTAAATAACTATATATCCACAGAAAATTATGTGTGAAAGTCATTTCATTTGCAGATTATTGAGACTGGGGTGTGGAAGGACAGTGGGTAGGATAGTGGGAAGGCCTGGGTGAACTGAGTGAACTGGATTCTCCAGATGTTGTCACAGGGCTGAGCTGACATCCGCATATTTGCACAAGTCTGAGACCAGGCGTCCTGAAATGGGGGAAAACAAGGTGAGAGGCAAAATAGTCACTTGAAAAAATCCATTTGGTTTTATCGAAGGATTCCCCTGGCAGATTAATTTTTATTGGCCGCTTAAGGTGATATGATTGTATCAGTGAGCTATCGCAGGCAACGCCTACAATGAGTATCAATCCATGACAGTAAACTAGCATTCGTGCACAGAATTGGCATTCTGAAGACACTGATTCCCTGCGAACAGCATGTCTTCAGGGTGTAGTGGTAGGAGGAGGTGCATGCACCAATTTGGGGCTGGCAGCATGAACCCAGAAGTGGAAGCGTGATCTGAAATCTGTACCTGCTGGGCCAATATGCTACCTGTGGATTAATACATGACGACATAAGAGGCAGAGATTATAATAAGGTATATGCCAGTATGAGAAGTGGAATCTGAAAAATCAGGCCAAATTTTATGGTAGTTTCTCATTTCCACACGGAAATGGGGGGAAAAAATGAAACAATTATCTGAAACAGAGGGGAAAGCGAGAAACTGAATCAAGCCGCTTCTTGTACTGGTGATCAAGATCGCTGCATGGAGGCAGACAAGAGGCAAAACAAGAGCTCACATGTATAAACAGAGGAAATAAGAAAAGTGTGTGAGGATTTTCCCAGGATGGACGATGGTAACCTTCATAATGAAGAGGCAGAATATGAATGGATGAAGCAGAGCATCCATTGTGGCTGAGGACCTGTGTTTGTTTTGAGATCAGTATTTGGGGGGGTTCTTTTTTTAAAAAATTCCTGAGAAGCAGAGAATGTTCGTGTAAAAAAAGAAAAAATATATATAATGGTAGGGGAAACACTGAACTAACAACCAAATCAATAACACAAGATACTAAATCCCTTCTTGCAAAAACAGACCAATAAACAATAATCCCCAGATGCTAAACGGCAAATACGTAAATTGTGCAGAGCAAACAAATGACATGCATCTGTCTGGCAATTATGTGGCTAATTTTTATACATAAATGCAGCAGACGTGGCACATAGAGGCATTGAGCCTCTCCTGGGGAGCTCTCCTTCCATGTACCACTACAGAAGACTGTACATTTTCACCCCGAACTGTGCCCCTTCTGACCAGTATTGTGACACGAGACCATATGGAGATTCATTGTGGCTGGTCATTCTGCAGGATAGGTGCCCAGCAGACCACCAGAGTAATAAAGTCACATTCAGAAAATCAATCCGGGTCACATGTACACCCTAAGCTATAGCCAATGAGAGGACAGCGTTATGACATCATCGCTAAATCATTCATTACCAGTTACTAACAGGTTTATTTGAATCTTTGCCCGCTGGGACCCAGAGATTATTCTGGAAGCTATAGGAGCAAGTCAGGGAATAACCCAGGATGAGGCACCAACCCTTCACAGGGCACTGAATCTTCAGTTTCCATATTTAAACATACACTGTAAGAAATTCACACCACAGTCATTTATTTATGCATGCACAAACTAATTTATATTGGACTCACATTCATTTAGCTTGGGGCAGTATAGATCTGCTCATAAAGATCTGAACCAAGTGGAGTGACGTATCTGTCTTCTGGATTCCTCTCTGATTTCTGGACTTTAATAATGTCAAAGGAATTCGTGATTTTAACTTACCCTTAGTGTATAAAGGTGTGTATCTCTGTGTGTGTGGGTTATGTATATATTACATTGTAGGGACCAAATGTCCCCACAATGTGATAAAAAGCTGTTATTTTGACATTATGGGGGCTATTTTTTCGGTCTCCACATGGGGAAACTCTATTTTACACAAATTTGTGAATGCATTCAAAAACTAAAAATACCAGTGTGTTTTGTCTGGTTACTTATGAATAAGGTTAGGGCTGGGTAGGGGTTTGGGTTGTCATCGTTGGGATTTGTTGGGATTAGGGTTATGCTAATAAAAATGAATGGACAGTCCCCACAAAGATATGAATACAAGCGTTTGTGTGTGTGTGTGTGTATGTGTGTGCTTTTATGTGTATGTTTTCCTGTCCAGGGTGCTACCCATCTTTAAAATGAATAATATGACAAGCAGCTGTCAAGAAATATACTTTTAGAAACTTGGACGCACGTTGATCTGCAAATAATAAAGTGGTGAAATTCAGAAAAATCAAAAGTAATGCAATTAAAATATATATGGGAGGTGCTGGCAGTCAGATATCAGAGGAAAATTTAAACAGTTCTCCCCAAAAAACCTTATTGAACTCCTTGCAGGTTTGTTCACTATAGTGAACTAGAGCGCAAGCGTTGCTCAACTAAACTGGAAGTTTTCAAATTTGTTTTAAGCTTAGTTTCCTCCTGTAAATCGTCTACTAGCCTTGTAGACCCAATTCCTACAAAATTCTTCAAGGAAATTGTACCGCAGACTAGCACTGTTAAATGTGTTAAACTCATCTCTTAGGCTTGGATATGTTCCAAAACCCCTTAAAACGGCTGTTATTAGACCCATCATAAAGAAACCAAATCTTGACCCTAGTGTTTTAGGAAATTATAGACATATCTCAAATCTTCCGTTCATTTCAAAGACCATGGAAAAGGTTGTAGTTCGTCAGCTGTCTTCTTTCGTACAGAAAAATAATACTAATGAATTACAACCCCAAATCAGAAAAAGCTGGGACAGGGTGGAAAATGTGAATTAAAAAATAAAGCAGTAATTTCCATTAACTTTTATTTCATTGCAGACAATATGAACACAAGATAATTCATGTTTTTTTTTTGCTCAACTTCATTTGATTTGTAAATACACATCCATTCTTGCCATTCAGGCTGCAACACATTCCAAAAAAGTTGGGATGGGGGCAATTCAGGGGGAGTAATGAGGTATAATAACTAAATAATGGTGTGATTTGAAACTGGTGATGTTAACAGGTGATTGCAATCATGATTCGGTACAAAAGCAGCATGGAGGAAAGGCCGA
>JABFEA020000038.1:23398833-23420045 GCA_019775915.2 Cyphomyrus plagiostoma
CCCCCCCCCCCCCCCCCCCCCCCCCCCCCCCCCCCCCCCCCCCCCCCCCGCCCCCGAACCAAGGCCTTGTGCTGGAACCTTGTCCTGTTCCTTTCCGCCATCAGGTCCATCTCCAACTGCACCCAGCCAGTCTCTCTACAGCCATGTCACACGGTATGGTTCACCAGCTGGAACCAGTCTTACAGTCTGAGCATTAATTTAATTTAAATTCTATTACCACTCAGCTCCACTGGGAGGAGCTATGGCCCAAGTCGCATTTCCAGACCTAAATACATCTCCAGGACAACCAGGCCTGCAAGCCTTATCGCAAACCATACACTGTAACAATGAAACGAAGCAGGTGCTGATTTCTTTAGTTATGAGCTAGTCAATAACTTGTGTTACAATCAACTAAAATCTACTACATTTCGAGTAGGTGAATGCTTATATTTTAACGACATTTTTGATCTGCAGGCAGATACATGACGGCATCTGGCTGAATGCATTTCTTTACAGTTTGGATGGATGCTACAAATAAACTGAAGGAACTAAGAAGGGTCCAACTTTGCTTAAATGAAAATAGATTTTTGTTGAAAAATGAGAAGAAAGCAACGTTCTGCAGGTGATTTTCAACGGCGGTAATCACAGTCCGAAAACTGAAACTGAGCAGAGAATCACATTGATGTTTGCCTCCCTGGTTCTGATTACTTAGATGGGAAACACTTGCTTGGTGTGGGAAATTAAATTTACTTAATTAGATGATAAAGAGGTAATTAAACAGACTAACTAACAAAATATCTATCCATCCATCTTCCACACCGGTTTTCTGGTACAACATAGTAATAAAGTAATAAAATTTGCAACATGTAAAATATGTAAATAATATAATTAAAAGCATGAGGCAGAACTTTAAAAATATGAATATGTGAAGTGGTGTTAAGAAGAGGTACCACAGGATTTGGTGGGTAAGGGACAAGATCAGAGATTCCAAAATCCAGGAGCACTGCACATTGGCTGACCCTGTGCTATGGTCCTCAAAAAGAAGATAAGGTAGGCAAAGAGAAGAATTCCAATGTGCCTTATTTGTGCTACTGTGCTAATAAGGGATTTATCATTTGTTTTATAAACCTGTGGATTCAGCAAGGCTCGTGATCTATAATAACCTAAATTCTTTTTTCTTGTCTCCAGAATATCACATGTACACATGGAAACAGTTTACAAATACAACTAAGTAAATGGTTTGAGAAACTGATTGCCAAGTAGATGATAACAAAGTAAAATAATATTGGCGTGGATTACATTGACCCTATATTCAGATTCTGTGTAAATTGACACACATCTGTAAGATTATATTATCACAGCATATTTGTTTGTACAAGGTGATGGTTACACCTATATTGGCCGAAATGTTTTATACATGGCTAATGAAATTTATCTTCAAGCCGGTGTACTGAATGTGAAAACAATGTAACAACACGGCAGGTTTTGTTGCAGTCTGCCCCGTATTTATTCCGCAGATTAGTGAGAATCACGCTGATGAATAATGTCGTCACAGATATAAACCACATGAGCTGTCGTCCTCAAATGATGCAAGGAGAGTGATTGATTGGCCCCAATGATGCTTCTCCTGCCTGCTAAGTAAAATGTTAAAAGCCTCACGGAATGCGAACTCCTTCCCAGCTTGTCAGCCCAGTCCTCCCCTGGGAGTCAGCTTCTGCAAGCCCATCCATTATGCTCCGGCCCAAGTGCTAATTTCACCTGTTTGCGGTAGAACCTGTAGAAGAAAACCCCCCCACACCTCCCCGGCGCCCTTCAAAGTAAATGCTCCGGCTTTCTGTCACTACCAAAGATCGTGGTCTGCAAGTGAATCTTTTCCAAACTGTTCCTATTTGCGGGAAATTAAGCCGTATGAGTCGTTGGCAGTTGAAAGTCGCAAAGTTGAGTTTGCTTGATTTGATAGAACGATGCACTCCTTTGCGGCAGTGTGACAGTTGGTGAGAGGTAACCTGCCAAGTAATTAAATGTTATTCCACTTAATCAAGCAGCCATGTGCTTGTAGGTTGAGCCCCCATGTTGTACTTATTTCAGATTCCTTAGTTTGGTTGTGACCAAAGTCAATAACCGTTGCAAAACATCGTTAATAATTTGTACAGCCTACTAAACTGTAAAACCTTGTAAACTGGGTGTATCCAGTCTTTAAGGCTGATCCTGATCACTACATTTTAACCTTGACTGCTTATAAAGAGCAAGGACGCTGTACCTGCCAACCGAGTCCCATAACTCTTACCAATTTTTCGATGGATAAACTGCCGTAACATTGAACGTAAAGAGCTGCCCCAAAAGACAAATGATGTAATCCTTTCATCAGATCTCATCTCTTTCTCTTTGACAACCTAGTAATGGGTTCATTTAGACCTTTTTTCTTCTGTGACCTGCTGTGATTTAGAGATACTCTAAAGAGTGAACGCTTCAAAAGTTTTGGTCGATTTCGTTGGCCACCTGGATGAAATGCCTTGATGAGGGCGAGCTTTGTTCTATTTCTAAGAATCGGGAATGTTCCATTCACACAATCGGGCAAAAACCAATTAGTGCTGAGCCTTCAGTGATGAAATGTGTCACGAGAGTGAAACAAACTTGGGCTGACATTCTTCTGCTGCTACTGACCCTAATTAAGTGATAATTTATTGCTCTGCACATTTGCTGGGGCTTTTATGCTTTAAAGTAATTGGGAAAAGTGGGAGAAGGAGAAGATAAAGCAATAGCTTAAATGAAAAGGTTGAAACATTAACTGTTTTACTCGTGTGTTCTGGAGGCCTTTCTCAGGTTGCACATCGGCCTGTGAAACACAGCCCCTTAATGTGCAGTAATTTATAGCATTTGTCTTATATTTCCTGAGCAAACCACACAGAAATATTCTTCAGAGCCAGGACGCCTTATCATTGCTACTGTTGCTGTTAATGGGCTTTTGAACTAAATCTTTTATGCTAGGGCGCTTTACTCATTTAAACAGCTGGATAATTTAGTGTTTAAATTTAACATCTTAATCAACGTTACATCAGTAGGATCCTTGCTGGGAATTTGACCTTCAGGTATCCGGACCCGTCCTGCTGTCCACCTGTTTTATTGACGTCATCTGACCAGTGATGATGCACAGCTAACGCTCGAGGCCCGCTGAGTCATAAGTCACCCGTGTGGGCATTTCATTTCCATTCCGAGATATGTCGAGGTTTGGCAGGAGTGATGTGCCACCATGAAATACATGCAGATTATAATTGCACCTCAGCCAATGCATAATGCCCTGAACTTCCTTGTTGCTTCCATTACTCGCCTAGTGATGCCTCATGCACTATATTTTTGCAAATAATGGTTCGTTTTGTCACTTAATATTTTGCATCATGCACAATGATGTGCGCTATTCCACATCGCACTGCAGCAGCTGTCATCTGTGCAAGGCCTTGCTCATCAGGAAGCTGAATGAAAATTAATGCACCGATCTCTACAAATAACAAGCGTCAAAATCACAGGGAGGAAATTGGTGGAGAGGTGGACAGGGATCATGGCTCCACAGTATATTTGACGTGTTTTTATAATTTTTTCTTTCTTGTTTTTTCTGTTCTGATGTTATGAGCTTCAGTCAGTGTTTGGCTTCAGTCATGCGCACAAGAGTAGTCCTTAGTGTTGCACTATACATTCTAGGGAGGCTCTGTATTTTGTGTTTCGCTTCCTAGGATGATCAATCCTTCGAACAAGACTGGCTTGCGGTGCTAGCTCAGGTGTCCTTTTGACCTCAGCATTGCACCTAGGAACAATTTTATCCCAGCTGCATATTGATCCTGCTGTTTTCCACACTTTAATTGATACGTGCCTGAGTTGATAATCCAAATTTTCCCAAGGGAAAATGAGGCAGTATATCAATGAGTTTAGACTGTCTGTGATAAACACATCATTAGAGCACAGAGGAAAACCTGCATTCTATGTGATAGTGAAGCTGCCTTCTTTCTAACTTGGAGCATACTGTGTGGTACATAGGTATATGATGAGTGTTTAATTCACTGCAGATGAAATCTGAAGTTGTTGCTTTATTCAATTACAGACAGAATGAAAGCCAGACAGAAATTTTTGTAATCTTGTCAGAAAAAATAGAAATGAAAGGAAAAATGGTAGGCAGTAAAACACTTGGAGGCAAATAAATATAAGTTGATGTATTATAAAATAAGCCATTCCATGATTACACAAAAACAGGATATTTCACGCTGAAACGTTCATTAAAAAAAATATATATATTTCGCCAGCAGATGGTGCTGTGGAGACATATATGACACAATAGTGAGCGGTAATGCCAAGAAAGGAAGAAAAAAGCTTCAAGCAATGCAGTAAGATTTCCGACCTCGGTGTCAAACGCACTGCACATGTAAAAACACAAGGGGAAAAAATAATGGAAAAAAAAAATAACACAACCCCCTGTGGCAGTTTAAGATAAGCAGTTTAAGATGCATGGGAAATAGCATAACAACAAAGAAAACATTGTCTGAAGGAGGGATATCAAATGTGGCAGGCACTTTTCTGAGAAGGTCCCTTCAGCAAAACCTTAAACATCCCACAGAATGGATGCCTTATAAAATTATGCTTCTGACAAGTTTGTTTCAGGCAAAAGAGATTATTTTATATTTTTACAATTCCTTCCATCTTGGAAATTCCTGGAATTTATACATTACAATAAACATATATGGACAGCGAGAAAGTGCTGATGACAAAATATTCGACAACTGTAAACAAAATTTTTATTAATAAAACATTCAAGGGTTTCATTTCTCCATATCCGCTCCTCAGCAACAATAGAGGCCAAGTATGCATTGAAAATGACAAACAGCACATAAATAGCGACTAATATTTGTTATCTGCAGTTGCCAAGTCAAATCTTTTTTATGAACGCTGATTAGTCATATACGTACACAGCACTGCAATTCCGAGACAAAACAGGCGCACGCAGACAAGCAGAGCAAAATTTGTCCATAAAATAGTGAGGAGTGAACAAGAAATAGTTTCGCTATCTTACTTCTGCATTGCTCTTCGGTGGGAGTAGATTAAATCAGAAGGGAACTCTCTCTGAGATTATCCTTCCCAGGTCTGACCTATAGAAAAGAAGTCTGAAGGTGTTTCTATGGCTCAGTGGAGTAAACACTGCAAATACAATGGAGAATTAGGTTTTATTTTTTTTAAAAAAACTGACCAGCATTCTGCTATGGAACGTACTACGTCATAAATAGTGCTGCAGGTCAGCCTTTGTAAGGCTGTTTGTTTCTCTTGATAACAAAGAAATGCAATTTCGTTTCACCAAAACCTTCTACATGCTGTAGAATACGGTCCTATACATTTCTCTAACTACTGTATATGCCGATGTTGTCGTATATCAATGCTATCCAACCACCATCATAATCATAGGTAATTGCCCCAATTTGCCTTGAAAAAGGAGGAATACGATGTGCAGAGGAGCTACATTTTAAGAATGTTAAAATTCTGTTACGCAACACTGTTTATTATCCTATTTATTATTCCAGACTTGAGTCTTGCTGTTGTTGTCTTCTGGCCCCCGCAAAAAATACACCCTTGCAATATTTTAAAATGATTTTCTCCCCAGCAGCAGATGGTCCATCACAGGAAACACTTCTGCCATTTCACCAAAGCAAATGAAAATAACGGCCAGCCAGCTTCCATCTATTAATATCTTATGGATTACTATAGCCAGGTATCGATTGTGATGCTGGGAAAATAGTTACTTCTCATTCACCGACAGGGATTCTCAAGAAATGCCATATAGCAGGCCAGCATCCTGCCTTCTCCTGTGTGCGTGAAAGTAAAACATAACTCAATTCTGGCAAATCTGGCACTTTGTTTCCCAGACAACGACTTATTGGATTCTTTCTCTCCTCCGATGCCTCCCCCACACCCAAAGCGAAACGCTTTACACAGGGAGCAATGGCTGGCTTGGGAATAGGCTATGTTTAATCTGAACAAATTGAGAGTCTCTGCCATTATTTTCAATCGGAATGCCAAGACATTTTTTTTTAGGATGGGGGGCCACTTTTCCAAATTAACCCAGTATCCATCTGGGATTTCTGGAATCAACAATGAATTCTCTTGTAGCCTCCATATTTCTGCAGTGAAGCACGGCAGTAGTTAATGGTTAAAAGCCCAGAAAGTAGCAGCTCTGTGATATTTTGGGGGCGGGGTGGTCCGGCAAGAGGCGATGAAGGTTCGAGCTATCTTTAAAGCAAAATGAAACCTTTAGAGGGGAAATGAAAGGTCAACTGATAATATCACCCAGTACAATACACAGCCGTCTTGTAAACATGCCTTGATGTTGCTGGAGATATTAGAAAACAGGTAAACGAGCCACCGCTCTGTAGTCGCATGTGTTTTCAGGTTAATGTGCTGAGAGAAATATTTGTTATTTGAATGAGCCTATTCGAGGACCTTACACAAATAAAATCCAGCCCTCTATTCACAATGGATTTAATACATCATTGACCTAACCTCAAATTTTTCAGTAAAGAAAACCCCCCTTTACTACCTAAACATCCATCTCATGTATGTAAGCCTGAGGCAGCAACCCCAAATTTACAAATTTGTTGTGCATTATAAACGCTGCCCTTTAGAATTCTGAGCAGAAATCCCGGTCAGACTAGTCAATAATAGTCAGACAGTCAATAATAGTACTGAAAAGTGATTCCGAAGCATGTTAATTGCCTTATATAGATTAGATTATGTATGTGTGTATGTGTGTACATGTGTGTGTGTTTATGAGTGAATGAAAATCATTGGATTTCAGGACTAGTCTGCTTATTCAATTGCAATAATAACTGAGCATATTCTTATGCTTAAAGGGATGTGAAGGTATGATGTGTAATAACTGGACGTAGAATAGTGTTACCATTAATCTTTTTTTTTTCTAAAATAGCACCGTGATTGAAGGTTGCTGAGGGTTCCTATAGGAACATTTGGGTTCTGAATAAAACAAGGGTGCAGTTTCCAGGCTAAATATTTACATTTTGCCACGATAAACACTTTGAATTTTAGAAATATAAACAAATTGTAGCACGAGAGAAGACATTCTGATTAATAGGGGTTTTTGGTAACCAGCAGCATGCTTGGAAATACAGAGTCAGACCGAAACTTGTTTGTAACTCATAAATCCAGGGAGTATATTCTGAGATGAGAGACAGCATTTCATCAGGACGGGAGGGGTTTGTCATTCCTCTGCTGGTTATATCTGGTAGAATTCAATGCTGTATCCTGAGGACCTGCTGGGGGGGTCAATGTTACAGACACTGACTTTGGCGTCATTTTATTCTGTAGGTGTTCAGTCCCTCTCTGTTGTCCTCCGAGGGACAAAATCAGCACATCTGAAGACACAAGTGTGACGGCAGCCTCGGGGAACAGATGGAAAGTCAGGAGGATGCGGTGACAGTTTGGCATCCTGTATGCCAGGGGACCCGATGGAAGACCTGGTCAAACATCACACGCCGAAGGCCGACAAATCCCGCGCTATTGGCCGTAAGTCACCAGACGCCTCGCCATCTATAGGAACTGCACAGCGATGCAGCGATACACATCCTGAGCAGTGCACCAGGCACTGACATCTGAAGAAAACGCATTTGGAATTCAGGCCTCAAAAAAAAAAGAAGCAAAAACTCAAGGGTAAAATTGTTTTGTCGTCACGAGACCTCATTAAAAGGTGCTTGAAGAAGAGAACGACTGCTGGGAATCTGTCTAAAATGAAAAAGAAATGCAGATAGAGTGTGGGGAGACTTTCATTTTCTTGGTGAAGGACAGTGGTTAGAAGTCTGTATGTTACACAGCTGAGTGTGTTATGACGGGTCCTTCTGGAAATGGCTGTAACTACACAGTGCATGAGGTGCTAATGCCATTATTGTTTAGCAAAAGCAGCTAGACGGCCCAGTTATTAAACTGGGCTTAGATGTTCCCTGCAGGCCTTTTTCATCCACAGGATTGTTATCACTTACCGTCAGGCTGCTTCTTCCTATTTGACTTTTTTCATATAGAGAGGAGATGCAATATCCTCTTCAGATATACCAAAATAACTTCTCGTGAAAGAGGACAGCAACTGAAATTTGATTATTCACACCTTTCTTATTTTGTTCCTCGCATTCATTCTGAGCTTCATGATCAGTTGAGGTTTTTCCTTCATATAGCTGACTCATGTCAGATGTATGTGACATTTGGCGCAGTCTCTCGTTTAACGTCGTTAGCACAATGGGTCACAGTTTTAATATTCTAAAAACATCAAATGACAGATGAAAACTAGAAATGTGTTTTGCTGGTGTTGATATAACATCAAATGTTTTTTTCATATCAGAAAATTTCAAACTGTAAAAAATGCATTTTCATAATTTAGGACATGGAAGATTTGTTATATAAAACAAAAAGGCATTTGTCTGCCAGACGTGAACTTGATTTTGGATGCTAATGGAATGAAGAAAAGTAAAACAATTTTGGTGTAGCTGTCGTTTCATAGTCGTTATCCATTAGTCATTCTGAAAAACATCTTATGTAGGTAATATTTAAGTTTTATCGTTTATCGTTTGTTGTTTGTCGTTTACTCTGCCGGGACCACTGTGGTTTCACAACTTTAGGTTTGTGTGCCCAGCTCAGTGGATGTGCAGTTTCCTCTTCTCCCATGAGGTGTTTAGGTGAGTAGGTGTCTCTAAATTGGGCATTAACCTGTGAGTGTGTGCCATGTCATGAACCAGCATCCTGTCTTGTCCCTCACTTTGGCCTGGTACACGATAAGCGGTTAAGGAAGACGGACTGATGTTTGCTGAGCAGCAAGATTTCTTTTGCAAAATGCTCCTGTAGTAGGTGTACCAAGGACAATGCTTCAGAACACCCCCTGAATAAATGGAGAAGAAGCGCTATTGCTGAGTCGGCTCTGGTAGCCAGTCGGCAGTGTCCCGGATATGTGAGACTTTACACAATCATTTCACCTTTCATTCACTGTTAGGAATGAAAAGGCCAGAGTTGACCCATCTATCCATTCATTTTCAACAACCATTTGTCCAGTCAGGATTGAGAGAAGTTTGACAGTCAGTTTGAGGACCTGACAGGACCTTAACACTCGTGACAAGAGGTGAAGGCGTCCGTAGAGCCCATGGGCGAGAACGAAGTGCTAAAAAAATTGATGGTCGATGATCAGAGCAGGCAGGTCCAATGCCCCATGTCAAAACCTGAGAACCCATCTTCGCAGATGACACCTGGAATGTCCCCCAATGCCGGCGGCGGAGCGGTAATAAGTTCTGACTCAGTCCCCTTCAGCTCTACAAGCTCAGTCACACGTCCCACTAATTTGTTGTGTAGTGGAACCAATTTTGGCTCGTATCCCCCAGCGCATACAGCAGGACCTACTGCAAGTGGCATGTGCTGTACTTTGTTCCTTGATCTGTCTCATATTTCCTGGGTCAGGGCACTTCCAGGCATCATCTTAGCATACTAGTATGTATTGAAATTTATTAAACTTTGATTCTGAGTGGGCGCTCCATCCCATACCCTTGTGTCAGTAGAACCATCGTTCTTCTAGTATTTCAGCTTTGTAGCTTTAAGTTAGGGCGAGAGTTCGCTGTGTGTGTGATCAGAAGGTTGTGGGTTCAATTCCCAGACATGGCAGAGTGATTTCACCAGAGGGTGTTAGAGTAAATCTGTTACCTGGCTGCCTGATCCTGCTCTCTGAACCTCACTTTTACATTGGTCAGTACAAAAGCTTCTGTTAAATATAGGAATATACTATAAAATATAAAGTATGTCTATAGCCAAAAACTCACCGTGAGCCTTTGGTTACTGAAGGACTGTGGGCTAATTTTGCACCGTCATTCTCTGCTTGTGTTCACCCAGTAAGCTCATAACCATAAATAACTAATGGAAAGTGAACCAGTCATCTAGAGGCAGTGCATTATAATTCTACCCAATGTTCTGGCCTGACTTTCTAGTTTCATTTCTGCCAACTAATTAAAGAACAGGCTCTCATACACACACACACACACACACGCACACACAGACACGCACACACAGATACACACACACAGACACGCACACACACACAGATAGACACACACAGACACGCACACACACACACACACACATATGCACGCACACACACGCGCGCACACACACACACAGACACGCACACACATATGCACGCACACACACACGCACACACAGACACGCACACACACACACACACACACATAAACACGCACACACACACAGATACACACAGACACAGACACAAATAGACACACACAGACACGCACACACACATATGCACGCACACACACGCGCGCACACACAAACACACACATATGCACGCACACACACACACACACACACACACAGGCACAGACACACACTCTTATTGCCATATTGCTTCATATTATTGGATTGTGGGAGATAAGTGGGCAGAAATTAAATATACATTATTTAAAAATTTTATTTACTCAAATACTGTGAAATCCAAACACAGAGATTATTGAAGTCTCTGGGTGCTCCATACGGCTTTAAAGTCCCTGCTGGTTTCATATGCCTGTGTTTAAATAAGACCTGCGTAATCGGTGTTTTTCTGACTTCTAATTAGCAGGCAGGGAGCTGCTGGCAGTGTGTCCTGCTGGCTGGGATTTGATGTAAAGACATTTTAAAGCAGTGAGGAATGTCGGGGTCAGATATTAAGGCCCTTGTCAGCTTGATTTGGGCTCATAGGACCTATTAATAATTTCAATCTGAAGCAGGACTGGTTTAAAGCAGGTTCCATTAGGACTGGGATTGGGTCAGATTTCATTTTCACTGCCTTATTAATAAACTTGCAGTGTCTTGTGGTTTTGTCCTGCCATTTTGGGCGGCACTGACCCCTTTAACAGCCACAAGAGGGTGACAAGCTTTCCTCTCAGGATGCCACACTCCAGAAGCATGACACTCGCTAGAAAGGCTGCAAGCTTCCCTCCCCATCTGGCTCCAAGCTGGCTGTCACAGTGTAGAATTAGTCTTTCCCACCCATAATTAAAATGGAAAACTACAGCATCAGAGATCCTGACAGCCAATTTAAAGACTTGCAGTAATAACATCTTTATATGAAGTTACATCATAAAAAATTGCAAAGACTGGGCATGTGTCAGTAACGGCTTCTGCAAATGTAAGGAACAGATTAACTTTGTCACCCGGCATTTAACTTTCAAGAAATTGTAAAACATTTTAATACCTGCAGCGTCTAAGCCAGGGTTCCCGAGTTCCGGGCCTGGAGGGCGAGTCGACAGCACACTCTGTAGATTTCTCACTTTATTCAGCTCACTAGCTAATTGCCTGATTTAGTAGGTGTTTTTGAGCAGGGAATTCTGAAAAATGTGCTGCAGACTGGCCCCCCAGGACCAGAATTGGGGAACTCCAGGCAAAGCCTTAGTTTATCTATCCACCCAGTCCCGGGGGTACCTAGAAATTCTGGGGACCCCGACGAAAAGTAACCATGATTCCTGGCAAATGTTACATTCAATGTTACACTTTCAAGGAGCCTGTGAAGTGCTGGGCCCCCTTTATCTGCCAGGGTATTCCTGCCCCTTTGTTTGGCCCAGCATCTTAGCACAGAGCCACGGTGAACCTGAGGTCTATCCCAGAGAGCTGAGCACCTGAGACAGGATGGGAAAGCAGTGCGCTGCAGAGCACACACTCAGAGTTAAGAACCAGCCATTCACTTAAGTACCTGTCGACTGGGGGAGATAAGTGGCATCCCTGGAGGACACCTGGGTAAACACATGGAGAGCCTGCAAACCCTACTTACGCAGAACTGGGGTCAAGAGTAAAACCATAACGCTGGCGGTGGGAGGCTAAAGTGTTATCTGCTGGGCCACTATGCTGCACATTATTATATGCTCATTATTAAGGAACAGTATGTTGCTGCTGCAAGCATCGAGATTTTAAAGGGACAGTTCAGCCAGACAGGTAGATAGAACTTTGGCAACCAACTATTTTAGGTCCAGGGTCATTTCACATCTATTTTACTGGTACTTAGTTTTGTAAAGGAAGTTTGAAATCTTAGAAAAAAAGACAGTTGAATGAAAGACACCTCTCCAGGTTTTGGGATATAACACTCATTTTCATTAAAAATTGAATGTCTTGTGAGAATAATCCCTTGCAGAAAAGAGTGAACAGGCTAATGTCGTGGAGAGCCTTAATACACCGAGCATGGCTGAGAAAATCTTAAATAGGACACCAGGAAAGCTGACAGAGAAAATCCCCATGTAGGGAGACATCTTACAGAACAGCAAAAAAAAAAAACCTCTTCCTTATGAAAGAGCGGAACAGGCAACGCAATTTGTAAATGCAAATGCGCCCCAATCGGAAATGCGCGCGTGGGGGGGGGGGGGGGGGGGTTACTGGACGTGCAGCGAGGCACTAATAGGTTGGAAAGATGTGATGGTGAACGAAAAAATAGACTCTACTTTGGCTGGCAATGGAGGGCTGCTGTAGCGTGGAGGAGGCATGAATTGAAAAGCAGGGAGTTGTCTTACAATCAGAATGACCATTACGATGAACAATAAGCCAGATTTCCCTCCATTATTCAACTGACACTTATTGTTATAATGTCTCATTTTACCAAGTCATGAAGTTCAGTCTGGACTCTCAGTGTAGCAGCAGTGTCCCCACTGATATTCTTTGACACTTCTGTCACCAGCAACATCCTGAGAAATGTTTCATCTTGGTGAGCAGCTAACATCCAGCCACAGAAGATGTGGTCGCGTTGGTTGTCTTCAAAGTACATGCAAGTATTAAACCATTATTATCAAGCAAAGCTGAGCAAAGCGCCGCTGCAGCCAATCCCATCACCAGCAGTGCGTGCCTAACGTGATCAATGCTGCCCGCACACTTGATCGGTTCCTGTAGTACACGCCACTATCAATGAAACTGTTTTAAAAACATAACAGCATAAACGACAAAAATGATGATAAACTCTCCCCATTGTAGCTCATCAAATGTCATAGTGTAAGGCAACAAGCTTAAAGCTCTGATTAAATGTAATTAATTAAACTCCTCTGGTGCAAACACACACACTCACACACACACACACACACACACACACACACACCTCCTTAACCACTTTACTCATAATTCTATTACCTTTCTGATCACAAAATGCCTCTTGTCCATTCTGTTTCATTTCGTTGCTTATGTGTTTCGTTTCTGTAAAGGTGGCTGTAGATGAAGCATGCTGGCTCAGTCAGACCACTGGGGGTTTAATGTTCCTTCTGCTCTCTGGGTGCACTTTGCATGTTTCCCTGTGTCACACATTGTTTGTCAGGGTGTTCTGATGTGTACCTGCAGTTTCAAGGGACACAATTAATGGATTGTTATCGCTAACTCACGTATAGTATGTGAGTGCGTACATCTATGTGTCCTGCGATGGACTGACATCACATCCAAAGTGTCCCCCCCCGCCTCGTGCCCTAAGCATTCTGGGATAAGCCCCCGAAAGGATAAACAGTTGGGCGATGGATAGAAGGCTTCTTTTGGGATGCTAAATATATCCATGTGACAAGAGGATGCGAGGACGGAAGAGAGACTATGCTCAGTTTTATTTGGGAAACACAATCTGGTGTGCAGGCAAGGCTGAGAGAGCAAGCAGGACTCAGATTCATAACGCAGGTGACGGCACACAGGTGGGTGAAACAGCTCGTCATCTGATGCCATCTCCACGCAGGCCGCCGGTGACACCCCCACTTCATGTAGACTGCCCGTTAAACACACATTTTTAAAGGATTCTGCCAATCCAGTATTTTGACACCATAACCTAACATTAAAAAGAGCATAATTTGTTTGTATTTGCTCTGAAGGCCAAGATTCTCATTCCTTGGAATATAAAGTCTAGAATTAATGTTATCTTGAGAGTTGTCAGGCCACATATGAATTCAATCTGAATCTGCATGAATATTTTACTGTCTTCATGATTGCTTGTTTTAATTTTTATATTCAGAAGTTTAATTCCTTTGGCCTGGTTGTGTAGACACTTAGAAGAGAGATAGAGCCATTAATGTTCACTGCTAAACACCATTTTTCCCTCACTCTGTTTTATACTCTTAATTCTATTTCTACTCTTCTTGCCTGTAACTCATCATTTTCAGAGGTGAGTAATTCCAGTCCAGAGAGTAAAAGTCCAGACCAAGTTTTTGTTTCAGCCAACCAATTGAGTATAAACAGTCACAGAGTAACTCAACTGGCTGGTTGAAACAAAATCTTGGTCTGGAATTTTACTCTCTGGACTGGAATTACTCACCTCTGGTCCTTTTTTTATTATTCAGCCCTGTTGTACACAGCTTTAGGGATCTGCCCTATTACTCTCTGAATTCTCCTTAACCATTTCTTCTATCCAAAGCTATTTCTAAAGAATTTATTTATACACAGAAGACCATTTCTTCCCCTTCTTAATAGAGTTGTGCTCCATGTAGAGAATCATTTCCTTGAATTTACATCATTTCTCATTCTCAGCTCTCACTCTTGAAGGACCGTCCCAGGTAATTCAATTTAAATTCTCTGTCATCTTATTAATGTAGGCTTGTCTAAAATTATAAACCTTTCTGTAGGAGGAGCTGGCTTTGACTTGTCACAACACATCAATGAGACCATTTTATTGTAATGTGATGCCAGTGGTTTCGTTATATCAATCCTGCAATATAGCCTGTAAGGTTATATAAAAAGCAGAGACATGAATAGGTGAGATGGCAAAGTGCTTAAAAAGCCAGAATGCTAATGTAGCACTCTGTCTTTCAGTTTGCATACTGGATGATACATTTATATAGTTGAGTCCCTTGCTAATATTTTCTCACTCTCATTGAAAGCATTTTTAATAAGTTGCTTATTAAATCTGATCTCTGATCAGCTTGGCTTGTAGCATATATCTATATTTAGTCCAAGTCCAACAACCCCATACTTGTTTAATCTAGAAAGTCTAACTAGGAATAAGATGGATATAATATCCTGAACATATTACACTTTATTTCGCACAGATGTCCAACCTTCCCCATCACCCTACCCTTACCGAATATTTTACATTTATTTATGTTTTACTTCTCTAAAAAACCAGTAGATAAAAATCCTTTACAAGAAACACGGCTAGACAATGTGTTTAGATTTTTGATTGACTGGTTCGCTAGTAAATGACCATGGATCATGGGTTACCATGACTCTGGTTGGTTAACTGGTTATTGAAAATTGATGGATCAATGCATCATGTACAATAACTAAGATGATAAACTGCCAGCAGTTTAATCTTCACTGACAATTCAATTTAAAAATTCTAGTTTTATTTTATGACATATCCCTGGTGTTTTCATTTGTCCTCTGGAATCATAACAAATATCAATTAGCATATATTCATGGAAATTAACTCCTCAAGATGTGGCCTACATCTCCACTTCATTTTCCGTTTGTTGAAGGCAATGGGCAGTTGAGAAGGAATAAGAAAATAATTTATTCTCAGAGGTGAAAAACATTCAAGATCAAACAAAATGTTTTCCAGACAAATACCTCTTGGTATAATCAATATGTACCTGGAGAAAGAATCACATATATCATTTCCTTGAGTCAAGTAAAACTAGCTTAGCACATCCATTCAACTATCCATCCATCCTCCATCCACCCATGCATCCATCCACCCATGCATTAATTGCTTATTGGAACCAATCCCAGGAAGAACGTTAGACATGTACTACACCTTGGAGGGAAGTCACTCCACTCCAGGGCAGACATACAATTTTAAACCTTAAACACACCAAGCAGATTTCTGGCCATCGTTAACTGATAGGCCATCAGTGAGTTGGTGATGGCTTGTCAGTCTGGTGTATGTGGCACCATCAGACACAGGCAGTTGCTGTTGGTGCCGTTTTGGCCGATTTCGCATGCTGAGTAAGCTAGCTGGTGAAAACTCAACCATCATTACTATTCGCAAAATTAAACAATCGACGGGAGCCTACCGGAGCCAAACATTTTTCAGTCTTGGTTGCTGCTAGTGTTTTGTGGTTGGCTTGGTTTGTACTACTCAGCATTTCAGTTGCCCAAACTGGGTGGGGGGGTTAGGGTCCTGACAGCTGTACCAGCATTATTTTGGTTGACGAAAACTTTGCTGACTATTATTTGTCAACCAAAAGTTTTCAATGGCATAATAAGATGATGATAAAACACAAATTATCATGATGCCATGAACTTGATTGTAGATTGTACTGTAGAGTGTATGTTTGGATAGTGTATGATTGGATGGTATATTGGATGGATAGTGTTGATCTAATTGGTTTCAAGCGTATAAACCATGCGTCCATCTGACAAATAGAAACAATGCACTTCTGTCTGTGAAGCCTGGTGTAGTTTCTTTCAATGTGAATGAAAATGCAACACATGGAAGGAAGTCTTTTGTTTGAGACTAATTTTGGTTTTTATTTATTGATTTAATGACATATAAATCAAGTTCATATACAGTGATTTTTTGTGCAATGATTCATAACACAATCTTCACAATCTTTACAACAGTTACATATGTGTCCTTAAAGAGTGCATGTTCAAAAAACCTAATGTCATGCCATAATACACACACAGACACACACACATACACACACACACAGTCGTGTAATCAAATACTCATTCATTCAACAAATTGCAATAATCTAAGTGCGAGGAGATGAAAGCACGAGAGACTTTCTCTAAATCTTTCCTTGGTAAATAGTCCTTTACCTTGGCTAAGAGTCTCAGCTGAAGCTGGTCTTGATGACAGAGCTGATCTGTTTGTCGAATTTAAACAAACTATCAAAAATAATTCCAAGGTTTTTAACAGCTGGCTTACTCCACTGAAGTATCTCCAGGAGAGCTGCCCAGCTTATCCAATGCCTTAGGCTGACCAAACACTACAACCTCTGTTTCATTCTCATTGAGGCCAAGTTTAAACCGAGCCAGTTTTTGACTTCTTTCAAACAGTCTAACAATGGTTGCAGTAATAATCAGAGGAAGAACTGGAGCACATAGAGTGGTACCTTGGAACACAAATTTAATTTGTTCCAGAAGGCTGGTCGAGTTGCGATTTGGTTAAGGTCCAAGTCACATTTCCCCATAAGAAATAATGTAAATGAATTTAATCTGTTCCTGACCCAGAAATAATTACCTTTTTAAACTTATCTACCTACCTACCTACCTAACTAATGATAAAAAGCATTAATGATTAATATTAAACTAAAACACGCATGAAAAAGCAAACATAGAAAAGTGATAAACTTAAAAACACATGACAATGCTGTACTGACACGGTGCTGCACCTTCAATTCTCTCCAAAGTTCCCTTTCTTTCTATCTTCTACACTTTCTCTCATCAGTACTTTCCTCTTTGGTTTGCTGTGTCACTAAATGTACTGCAGATAAAGTGCAAAAAAATTCACATGGAACACAGGAACATGGCTTTCCCGTGTCGAACTCGGTGGAGAGGTACCGCGAGGCCGACAGCCATTCATAGGCATAAGCATCCCAGTAGGTCTGTTTTTTTTTTTTTTTTTTATCATGTTCCGAGTTGCGTTTAGGTTTTTTCTCGACCGGCCCATCTGAGGTGCGAGTTGGTTGAGTCGAACGTGTCTTGACCCATACAAGTTTTAGCAGGAATGGTCGAGTTCCAAGATTTTGGTCAGAGTTGAAAAAAATCCAACAGACCCATTCAATGTCCGAGTTGGTTGACAGGCAGTCGAGTTCCAAGGTTCTACTGTATTTCTAATCCAATAAAACAATCGGTTAATGACATGTATACAGTGGCTGATAATGCTGAACAAAAGTAACCCAGCTTCTCTCCAGTCTTTTCTATTGCCTTTCCGCACCCCCACCCCCATATTTGCTAATCAGGGGGGCTTGTCCATTATTGTCTTGATAGGCAATAGAGAAGCATTTTATCACACTGTGAGCTACACAGCTTGGACTGGAGACCTGGGCTATTTTGAGATGTACTGTCTTCACAAGTTATCAGCTGCTCATGATGTCTGCTCAGAAACAGTGTTAACCTAGCAGTAATTAGAGATTACCAGACCTTTTTAAAAATAGTGCTAGTTAGTATATGCAGTTTAGAAGCTCTTGGAGGCAAGTGTGCATTAAGTTCTTAGTGCACACTCAGAATGCATTTATATAGTTTCATATAGACAGAAATTTGTCTTGATAGACCAGACTAGTACAGACTTTGTAAATGTGGTCATTACCAAATTTCTTATTAAGGCTTGTTTGATCGCTAACAATGAGCCAAGTGGTCAAGAAACCAGACAGAAATGTGTCAGATTCCACTCCAAGCCATACTGCTGAAGATTTCCCTGCCTTGGAGGATTAGAGGTTTCAGCAGAGAGCTGTGACGGGCAGCGATGACTCACATTTTCAGCTTCATTTCTGTCAGGTTTGAGGGCAGCCTTTGACACAGACGATGGAATCACAGGAAGTTAAATTCAGACCACTGTGTTCTCTCACATTTCTCAGTGATGATGAAGCCGCTTGATTTGCAAAACATATTTGGTGACTTTCTGTCAATCAGCGTTGACAAAATAAGATGCTGAATAGAGCTCTGTGCTGAAGTAAATAAAACTTTGCTGCGCATGTATAAACAACAGGCTCTTTTTGCTGTTTTCTGTTGTTTATGCTGAGCTGCAATAAGAAGGAAGACTGAGACTAATGACAGTGACTGGGGACCTAAACCCATCGTGCATGAATCTCTGGGCATAAACAGCTTCTCAATACTAGTGCAAAAATGACTACTGTTACTGCTGCTGCTATCATAATATATTTATTATTAATCGAATCCAATGTATGATTATTATTATTACATACTGCCTATCCAATAGACAACCCTGGTGAGCATTCTATGACTTATTCTAGGAGACACCTCCATACAGTATAGCAACCCATCAAAGAGCACATAATCATACAATAGGGGCGATTTAGAGATATCGTGGTCTCTAGCCACAGAAAGAAACCTTCCTGTGCAAACATGGGGAAAAGTCCACATGCAGAGGAGAGAGGACATGAAAACCAACTGTGAAATCTTCAGAACACAGAGTTCATGTTGAACATATGTAAGGATGGTTTTTGAATTACTTTGAAGATCTTCCGTACACTCTGTAGGGGAGGGTTTGCTGTTTGCTATGTAGTTTGATCCTCTTGGATGGGTTTAAGTTCATGCCCTCTTTTGCTGAGTCCTTACAAGTTAGCAGTTAGCAATTAAATTGTTACCCAGGGCTGTGGGGTGCATTTGGTCATGGTGAGTCCTTTTGCTGAACCTTAAAATGAGAAAGTAGATCTGGCTATCCTCTTCAGCTGGACTGATGTATTTCAGTGAAGGTTCCCGTGCTTTCTTTATAGCCAGAACTTGGATGTATGACTTTATCTTATTCGCACTGCTTTGTTCACTGTTCTTGGAAAGAGTGTTTTTTTTTCTACGATGATGATGATGAGAACTAGAAAACTGGACACAATATTATTTTTACAGAGGCATTTCAGATTTTAAAATAGGGTCTAGTTTTCGTACTTTCCATTCTGCAAACAACATATTATACTCATATAATGTACCTATTTCATATCTTGTTATCATATAATATATTTACATGCTGCTTATGAATGTTCTTTGAATGCATTATAAAGGCACACTGAATGTTCTATGAATTCATTATGAAGGCACACTGAATGTTCTATGAATGCATTATGAAGGCACACTGAATGTTCTATGAATTCATTATGAAGGCACACTGAATGTTCTATGAATGCATTATGAAGGCGCACTGAATGTTCTATGAATGCATTATGAAGGCATACTGAATGTTCTTTGAATTCATTATGAAAGTGCAGGTAATGTAAAGCAATACCTCATATTTATATTCTTCTTCCCATAGTCCCATTTATTTAGCTTGCAGATATGTTTCAGTTAAGGTATCTTTATCATGTCAATATTAACCAAATGGATTAACTTAACTTAAGTAACCTACTCCAAGCACTTTTCTCAAGAAAATGATTGTTTTTGTACAATTTTTAAATAGCCATGCACCAGGTCTTGCCTAGTCTGTAAAAATATACACAGGCTTAATGAAACAATGCACAATTTCATTATAAGCTAATTTTTAGTTATGTAACTAAACATTTAACAGCCTTAAAGTTTTGAAACAATTTGAATTATTATATTATTAAATTCAATTATTAATTTCCATATGATGATAGATCTTTCATTTATGTTAATTTTTCTTTAAATATAGTAATAAAGCATTGAAATGTATTATTGTCTATATGGTTGCATATGTATTGATCTTGCATAATTTTTTTGTGTGCAAATACACAAAAACATGCCTACATACAATATATATACATTAAATATTAATAGATACGATAACTAGAATAATACTGTTTATCATACCAAATAAATATTCCATAAGAACTACAAATGATAACTTTGACATCCTACTGTGATCATATTTTATATATTTTGTTTGTAACAGAATGTTGTAATTTCACAGTGATGAGTAAGAATACGCCTTACTGTTTGAACCTGGAAATAATGGGGGTTCCACATTGCTAACTTTGGCACTTTTATCTGTTCCAAGCAGAATCCACGAGAGGGAATATCGCTTCCATGACAGGGTAATTTATCAGGCTTTGTAGATGAAAACTTTTTAAATAGTTACTGGAACAGTTTTAAAGGACTATTAGATTAATTAATGCACACACACGCATGCATGTATGCGCACACACACAGCCATGGAAAATTAAGAGACAACTTTATATTTTTAAAAAGTCTACATTATTAAATCCTGGTTTAATCCTGGTTCTGCTGGCAGAAGGCTATGCTGAGCAGCAGGCTGCTTCCAGGCTCAAGGTTTCTAAGACAGCAGTACGCAAGAACAAGTTGAAGCAGGATACACTGCCAATATCTAAAAACCAGCCAATTAGAGGGCAGAAGTTACTTTCTTATGTCAGAGATGACTGTAAACTTATCGGCCAGTGCCTAATAAACCAGAGGATGACCTCAAGTGACCATCAAAAACAATGGGAACCATTTAGTGGTGTGAAGAGCACTGCTAGGACAAATAAGAACATAAGAACTATAAAAAATGAAAGGAGCTCGCTTGGGGAGAACGTAACTAATAGCTCAGAGTTGTTAAAATCTTATCTAGCTCTGATTTAAAGGAACCCAAG